>JAHZMV010003052.1:0-12741 GCA_027743765.1 Coecobrya sp. COE2 | reverse complement strand
CGGATCAGTTGATTCGTATGATGAAAACTGAGCAGTTATACATCCTGGCTCAGGAAGTCATCGTAAGACGGTCCGGAGGTAATTAAAAAGCAAGACATTTTCTTGATAAAACAAAGTAGCTATATTTCTACGTTGAAATATTCAAAAATGAGTGCTTGGCTCCAAAACGCTTTTAAAATAATTATTTTAAATATTCAGGAGTGCCTTATGGACATCAGCAGGAAAAATAGAAATGTTTTGACAATGCAGCATTAACAACGTGCTCGAAGTTTTTGTTTAATATTTTCCAAATTGATTTTAAATATAAGTATAATATTTACTGGGGAAAAGGTAAATTCCTTCCCACCCTTCAACAGCAATTAATTTAATTATTATGTTAGACATCATTGAAAAATTGTATCACTATTTTATTACCATAATCCATGGCAAATATTACTAACATGGTTTTAATTTGTTCATTGAATCTGTTTTTTATCTCACTGTCGTACATAATTAGATTAATTAAATCGGTAGATAATTTTCTTTCACAATGATGCATGTATCGTAATAAATATTTACTCCATTTTTTATGTATAATTTAATACATATTTTATGTTTGTATCTACCGATTTTTTAATCATTTAAAGTTCATCCAAATTTGGCATATGTAACCAATAACCTTTTATTAAATTGAACTATATTTTATACGCATCCAACTTAAACATTGGTTATGTACCAAAACTTCTTTCAGGTCAATCGGACACCTAAATGTTTCGTAAATTATTTTAACATGCTATAAGTTTCAAAATAACATATAAAACAAAATTCCTCTTAACAAAATAATGCGACGCCGTAATATCTTTCTCAAAACTTATCCACTCATATTGTCGATGATACAAAACACTCCTGTAAGATAAAGGCCGATATGCATAGTAATTATTTTTTAAATTATCAGCTGTAAAATTCCGTACTTCCAAACCGCCTCATTTCCCTGCCATGTAAAATAATATTTCAGGTTCTAAAAATATCAAAATAACTCTACTTTACAAGTTTTACCCTATTTCTTCCAACCAAACAGAAGGATGGCGTGCTGGCATTCATATATATATTCCATATTTTGTAAAAATACTCAAGATAAGCTTGGACCTTCCAAAAATATATTTTGGCATTTTTTGTCCACTTAAAAAACAAAATTTTCCTTTACTTCTACCCTTTCAAAAAATGGGTAAACAAAATAAGTAGACATCCATAAATGGTAGCAATATGTACCTTCTCTCCTACATCTCTTACGATAAATACATGAGAACTTTTTCCTAAAATAGTTTGTAAAATTCCACAAGATTGTAGCAAACATTGTTCAGAATCCTGAAACACGTCAGAAGTGCTAGATCATTTATACCACAAAATCAGTTTCCATTTAATTGGGAAGTCGTGAACAACTTGTCTACTACCATATCAAGTTTATAAACATTCGTAAAATTATTCCTGAAAATATTTTGGAAATAAACCATGTCCAAGTTCATCTTAGCAGTTATCAGCCTGTCATTTATAATAAGCTTTGCAAAAGCTACCCTGGACTGCAAGGATCCGCCAGTAGATTCGGAAACGTTTTTTGACCTGGTATGAATTTGAATTAATGTCAAATTTAAAAGTAAAAATTATGGTTTATATGTTATTGGATATTGATTTCAGGAAGAACTCCAATCCCTCTCAGTTAAATACCCTGACGTATTCCAGACTCCGGTTGAATGCTCCGTGGAAAATGGATCGTCTACTTGTTCAAATCAGCTTTGCTGTGGGGATGACATAGGCTGCTGTAACATTGACCTTCAAATATGTGGATGTAAATCAAAAACTGACAAGACATGCACTCAAGGTCCCCCACTTGTATATATTCAAACTCTTATCGATGTGAGGACACCTCCTCTCTTGAAAGTTATACCTGCATTCGAGAAAATAAAGAGGGTGAGATTGACCAAGGAAGCGTTGTAACATCAATTGGGCCGGTAAGAATTTTTCGAGCAAACGAGAATTTTTGTTGAAAACCTTACAATTATTGAAATTTTTTGCATTTTTTGTTTCAGGCTTCTAGAGTAGACACTGTTGACTTTCTGGTGGCTACTGAAACGAGTATTTCAGAAATGGTGCCAGGCGAAATAATAAATGAGACTGGGGGAACGTTGGTTGCCGCACTTTCAGTTTTAGATGGCTTATCGACCAAAGAAATATTGAACATGGTGAATGCTGATAAGCTGTCTATTCTGGCAGATGAAGTGATGGCAAGGCATGTGAAAGGTAACATTGAAATAATTTATTGAATAAGTTATATAAATCATAATTTTGTTGGTTTGGTCAGAAAAATACGTAATTGGTGAGAAAATTGGATTTAATAACTTGCTTTTGTATTTATTTAGGGTTACCATACGGACGCGAATAAAATGACAATAAATTTTTTTGTGCCATTACACTTCACACTGTTAGAATCGTTATAATTATTTATAGTTTAATATATTTGGTATATTTATATTTGTTATTAGAAGTAAGTAATCGTGCAGGAATACATCATTAGTTGTACGCTAATTTGGCCAAAGATTCTATAAATTTAAAAGTGAACGGGTTGATTTACCGAAGGTAATTCATTTTAAAATTACGGTTTTTAAAAATTACAAAAGATTCACCTGATCGACTATGTTGCATTAAATAGTGTAAAATACTCATAGAGGAATTAAATCCGTTTTTTTACTTTTAAATGTCGAGAGCACTACAGCTTTTAAATTATTTTTGATTACATATTTTCGATAATTTTTAATATTATACACAAATAACCCAGCTTAGAAACAACAACAAATCTTACAAAATCTCGATTCAATATCGTTATTGGTCAAAACGAAAGTAATGTAAACGGTCCATAGGAGTTTTACTAACGCATTTTCTTCAACCTTCTGGTCACATAATATATTTTACTTTAAGTTGTTTTGGGAATGCATTAAAGTGGTTGTTCCCTTTTTTATACTTTACACCACCGCATTACAACAATTAATATAAATACAAGGCGTGAGTGAATGGTTAACAGTCTGTTATAAACCAAGTCATTTTTCTTTCGGTCAACGACAAAAACCAATGAAAAAATCCACTTAATAATCCTCTTAAATGTTGGACACAAAACAGCACAAAAATTCATCTCCAAATACTTACCCATTTACTTTAGCTGCATTCATGATTACTCAGAATACAAGAATCTCTGGCTAAGGGTCGCATTTTATTTTATTTTTAAATTCAATGGCCACCAATGTTCCTAATATTCTAAACAAAAAATATATTCCAGAAAACAATAGCTTTTTAAACCCTAAAAACAACTGTCCTTTGAAGGTTTTTTTTGTTCAAAATTTGGGTACTTACTTACATACATTCAACAAGTGCCAACATGGCACCTATTATTAGATTAGATTTTACAACCTTCTCCCTGCTTCATTAAAACAAAACAAAACAAAATCAATGCACAAGAATATCCAAGCTACTTTATCAGTTTTAGTTTCAGTCTCAAGGCGTGAAGAACTTTCAATCCATCACTTCAGAATTTGGAACTGTTTGTTCAATTCCTGCCAAACAATTTTCAGAATTAAACCATGTCTCAGTTTTCAATTTTATCAGTGATCATCCTGTCGATTTTATTAAGTTACGGCCACGCGCTCCTAGATTGCAGAGATCCACCGGCGGAGTCTCAAGCGTTTTTTGACCTCGTAAATTTAAAAATAAATATTGTTAGAAAACGTATTAGTGAAATTCGTAAGATAACCTAAAATAATTCGTGAACTTCCATATTTTAGGAAGAACTCAAGTCCCTCGCAGCCAAGTACCCAGACCAGATCCAATACTCCAGTAAAATGTTCCACTGAAAATGGATCGTCCACTTGTGCAAATCAAATCTGCTGTGAAGATGAAATCCGATGCTGCTATGATGACACAGAGAATAAGCGTCAAATATGCGGTTGTAAAGCAAAAACTGACCAGACATGCACTAGAGGACCACCCATAGTTTATATTCGGACTTACCGCTGTGAGGACCACCATTCTGCGGAAAGTTATACCTGCATTCGAAGAAATAAGGACGGTGAAGTTGTTCAAGGAAGTGTCGTTACATCAATAGGAGCGGTATGGAACGTTAAAAACAAGTAGCTTCAATGCTATAAAGAGCAATACTCAATATTACAATTTCGTGTACGTATTTTATTTTAGGTTTCTCGAAATTTGGGCGAGAGGCTACAAGCTTTTGGAGAAACGGCTGGAGAATTAGTAGATGGTGTGGGGAATACAACCAGAGACATGTTAGCGGTTAACGATCTAGCTCTAAGAAATTTGGTTGATGGTTTGTCGGTGGATCAGTTAGCTCGTATTATGAGCACTGAGACGCTGTACAAGCTTGCTCAGGTAGTGATGGAGAAGCATGCAAAAGGTAAGTATAATTTTATATTTTTTTCGGATAAATTCCATATAGCATAATTTTTTTATATAGAGCAGCATTCATTAGTCAGTGTTTAATTTCTATATTTAGGCATACCATACGGAAGTGAGCAGAAAAATTAAGGTTTTTTCCTTGAGCAATTCTGAAACCTTGAGTTGCAATTTTTGTTCAGTTTTATTCATTCCGTCTATTATTATATTCATTTTGCTAGACAATTTAGCTTCTCATAAATAATGTAAATTTTATATTATCTTTAGTTAATTTTTATCAATATTGTTTATATAATTTTTACTACTTCAAATTACATTTCTTCATCTGGAAAGAAATTTGTGTCTCAAAAGTAATCAACACTGTAATGAAATAAAAAAATATTTTCTTTTACAAATGTGGAAACTCAATTTAATTAATATTATCCTTTTCCACGTCTATCTTATACATTTATCTGCGTATCTCCTTTTATCCATGATTAGGATTCAGTTTTGAGAATTCAATTTCAGGTGGTACAGCACCAGTCCTCACCTCACTCCAAAGCATTGACTAACCATTTAACAGCCAGATGAAAATTACAGACCGTTCATTAAATTACCGCAAAAATATTTATTGCGAACCATGTCTCATTTCACTTTACTACCAGTAATCATTCCGTCCTTTTTTATAATCCGGAAGTGGAATTGGATTGCTCACAAAACTGTGTCTTCAAAATAAAATATATCGTTGGGTTTGTAACTTCTCGCAAGTTGGCTACACCATCATACCTAAATATCAATACCAACAACCCTATTCCTGAGGTATTGCATTGTCAAATGGTTTGGTAGTGGAAAGTTACAGAAAGGTTGAAAAAGTGTAACTTCATTTCAAGCAAATCCTCCCACAGAACCAAACAAAATCCACATTTCTGCATCATGAATTTGGTTTACAAGTGTGAAGCTTGAACACTTTTTTGACTTCTAATCCAATTCAGAAAAAATATATATTGTAGAAATAAATTAAAATGAACCAACCGTTTTAAGAAGACAAGTCAAATTTTACCCCGTTAACAGTTATCACCTATTCTTTTTTGGTAAGTTTTGAAAAGCACAGTTGGACTGCAAGAATCCAACGAAAAAACTATTTATAGTTTTAAACCAGAGAGAAAGGTCTAAAGAAGGTATGTGCCGAAGACTGCCGCCCAAGTAGATCTTCAGCTTTATTTGATGCCACTCAACCATAACGGATAAAATATTATGGAATTTTGAAACAACAATACGACTTCAAACTTTAAGCTGTCCTCATATACTTGAGAAAATTTTCCATTTTATGTGCGAATAATGTTAAGATTTTGCTGTGTAAAGAAATGCATGGCTGAGCTAATTACGTTTTGCCACCTGTAAGTGTAAGTAAATCAGGTTTTACATTTCACTATTAAAACGTTTAATGCATATTTTTTTGCTTAATCTTATCTGTCCAGACCGAAATGGGCAGATGAAATCATATTGTTAAATGTAAGCTTAATGAAGGTGATTATTATACCAGAAATTTGGTATACAATTTTGTAATTGTATTGCAAATCAATTTTTCGTCATGCGTCATAAACTATTTTTCACATTTTTCCTACGACAAAAATAGTATATGGCATTGATATTTACAAAATATTGTCGACGGGTATTGTGAATATTGTCAATCTTTTGAGAGATTTGTTTGTTTCCCTATGTAAGAAAATTTGGAACAGTATGGGCTTGATAATGGTTCTGTAAAACTTAGATGATTCTCCGCGTTCAATCGTGGTATGTATTGTTGTCAATCATGAGGGTGATTTATTTTAAATATTCGTTTTGGTAAATTGAAAAGGCGTCAATATTCACATGGCTCATATACTGATGATGCATATAAAAGGGTACAATACGACTGGAATTTGTAACGATAAAATAAGTCGTATGGGAGCACAATCAAGTTTTCATTTCTAAACGCTATGCGATAAAATTCGACATCCAAGTTACATGTTTACATTCCATTGCAATTTGTCAACGGACAGTATCTCAATAATATACTTTGAAGATACTGACATTTTTGAGATGAGCACATTTATCACAAATGAAATATCTGTGCTTCTTACCAATGTTTTCTTAATGCAAACATTCTTAAGTAGGTCATACTTTGTGAAAGGTAAGCTTGGACGTCACCCTTTTGTCATAAAAATTGTAATAATTTGGTAGCAATAGCAGCTTAACTACCAGTAGAAGCCTTTTGAAATAACTGGCGTGCTTACGTATTGGACTTATATTTTAAGCAGGAAAAAACGAAAGTTTTTTTGACAACAAAAGATGGGTCACGTCATTGTTGGAGGTAAAGGTAAGATAATAAACCGGTTACAGATATTGTATGGAAATTGAAAAATGCAAAAATTTTATTTTATAAACTTTTTGTTCTAGAGTGCAAGATATCAGATTTAATTTTGGCAATGCAGAAATCTCCAGTGTTTCATGAGCTTGGAAGTAAATGGTCACTGCTAAGTCTGCAGTTAGGAGTAAACCGTAATCTCAAATCTGAAATTCGGAGAAAGCAGATGATAGACGACTCATATATGCTGGAAGACAGTTTGGAGGCTATTCTAACTGATTGGAGAAGTAAGCAAGGAAAAGATGCAACACTTGACAGTTTTATTAAAATTCTTAGAAAAATTGGACTAAACGATATTGGGGACGTTGTTGAAAATTCATTCAAATCCAAAATTTGTATCCATGAGTATTTCCCAAAAACCATATTTAAAATTTAAATACATTTATTTTCTGTATTCAATTCAATTTGTGCAAACACCACAATAAATAACAACAATAACAGGTTTTAAAATATTGAGTCTTACATTAATTATTAACGCATAAATGGTGGATTTATCGAAATATCTTACCCAACATTCAAAACATATCAACGGCTCAAGTTGCTGTTAAGCTAACGCTAATGAACAAATAGTACAATGTTGACAGTATAAGCTCATCCTTATCTAATCAGCCCGACGAGGTAGACATACTACGGTATAGGATAACTTTATATGCATAAACCAATATACAGTGTGGTGTATACTTTATCAGAATTGCTGTTGCTAACCGACGTATTTATGTAGTTGGTGGTGGTACTAATAATAAATATTGCATTTGTCCGTACACCGATAGATTGAGATAGATAATGCCAAGCAGAACCACTAAACCTTTGTTTTAATTATTGATTTGTTCTTACCTGGATATGTAGTCTATTGAAAGCAGATGCATGAATTATTATTTTCAACATAGTGTACAATGTAGCACGTACTTAGCTATTGTTCTATTGTTTTCTATTTCTAGTACTAGCTATTGAAATGGATGACCATCACAAAATCACTAGCTTCTCATCAACACATTCCTTCCACATAATGTAAATACTCAAATTCGTTGGATTTTTTTCGTCACTCAATTTAAATGTTTCATATCATTAAACTCATGCTTATAAAATGCTCAAGCAACGTTACAATAAAACAATAACATTAGTTAGCCAATCAATAAAGATGAGATAATCAACACAATAAACAATAACTTGTTTTGTTGACAGTAAACAGGACAATGTCCACGTCAAATAAAACGTCGTTCCTATTACATGCCATTGTACGTGACATTCTTGTTTAATTACGTTTCACATTTAATCATGTGGAATATCTACATGTCTATGGAATTCACAAGATAAATTCTGAACGTTGCCCATCCACAACATTTTTACTTATTACGGATCGGAATGTGAATGCTCAAGCTATAGCATATCCTGGAATTTATTATTTTTGTTCCTGGTCATGGTCCGATGTACAATGCAATAATTTCCCAATTATTTACTCTCAGAATTCCAAATTTGTTTGTACAGGGTTCAAAGTTGAGATGAATCACAGGATATAAATTTATTCATAGAAATATTACGAAATACTTGTCTTCATTTTTCCTTTGAATAATTCATAACGACATGAAATAAAATATACGGCAAATCGTAAGTAGAGTTTAAGGAAAATGTAACAATATTATTTTTTACCACGAATACGTTAGGGGACTCCCCGTGACCACCTGTGACCTTTAACTTTACTGAGGTTACGTAAACCAGTAATACAATAAATCAATACAATCAATCAATCTATTTATTCTACTCATCCGAACATGCTTTGTGTAATGCAATTAATTGAGAAATTTAGGTAAATAATACGTGTATTGTATATTCAATATTGATAGATGATAACAAATTAATCATTATTTGACATCTGTGCATCAGACGAAAAAATTCCTGTACAATGACCACAAATTATACAATAGAGACGCCGACTCACCACATGAGGAAAACTATGTGAAAAAACAATGTCATGTAAATTTTTATCACAAATGCTGCAGTGATTTTTCGACTCATTTTCCATGTAATTGGTTATCGACACCAAGAGATAACCTTAACCTTTATTCAATGATGACGGTATACCAAACGAACGTTTAAAATGCACTCGTTCGGGGAACGGGACGACAGACTAGATTTTGAAGTTCAAGTGAACATTTGCTGCAATAAAACAAATCGTAATTTTATAAAAATCCAATAATGAAAGCTTTAACCGTTTTTCTCGTAATTTCGGTGGCACTGCTAATGCCATCCGAAAATCTCGTTTCCGGTGGGCCATTAGCTGGAAAACACACTAAAGATGTTGCCAATCCAACCGACTTTTTTGAGGACATCATCCGCGCGACTTTGGGAATGTCAGTCAAGGAACTGCTGCAATTGACCCAGACAACTTTCTTTAATCTTGACCGGGTAACTAAAGAAGGGGTCCGGGAACTAAACTCGCTCTTGAGCATAGCTACACCTGAGACCGTCCAGCAACTTGAAGCAATTAAGAAGGATTTCATCGGAAAGATATTTGAAATTGTTGGGGTGCTCCTCATTGACTTGGGAAATGTTTTGCCAAAATTGTCGTCAATTCCGGAATCCTCAAGGGATGTGGAAAATGCCGAGACTGGCGTAGCTCACACAAAGTCGGCGGCAGACAGTAAGGAAAATATATTTAAAAATTACAAATATCGATAGAAAATTTTGACGGCATTTAATAATTTCTAAATTATTTTTTTCAGTCATCTTTACAATTTTGGGTATCACCCTGGAAAACTTTGTCATCGCGATTGAGCAAGCTTTCCGCCAGTCCGCGGATCTCCTGACGAATACAATGATCAGATTGCAACAATTGGAACAAACCGCTAGGCCTGAGGTTGCTGCCGGTATTCGGCATATTAATGACGAGTACATGATGCAAGGCAAGAGCATCGTTCTTCCCGTTTTGCAGGATTTCCAGAAACTTGTATAAACCAATATATAAAATCCGACTTAATAAAATATATCTGTTGTAAAAAATTCATTTCTTCATTTTAATTTATCTAAAAAAATAAATATAAATTTTTGATGGATATTTCTGTTCTTTGAAAAAATTGGAGTCATTAAAAATTATCTTATTTCATTGCATGTATTACATGATCGAGTGAACATTTTTATTTTTAATCAAGTAGCACCGGAATGACTATATGGCTTATCTGCTAACGATACAGTACGAAAAGTGAACATTGCTGTTATTTTTAACACAATTACTCGCTTAACTACTTGAGCGGACAAGCTTTGATGATTTCAAGTGGAAATGTTCTGGAATAATAACTGGTATTAGGGATAATAATGCGTTTCACAATATATAATATACTGCATATTGAGTAAGTGGAATGAATGGTCATAAGCTTATTTTTCAGAATATTCGGAATACAATGAAATAAAAATTATAATAAATGCTACAAAAGAAATTCATAGCTGTTATCCTCTTATTTGACGCCATTCTCTACAAAAATATATGTTTACCTATGAAACCCGAAAATTGGAAATTGTTAACTGATATGCATTGAAACAAGCAGTGTAGAAATTTATATGCAATTTATTTTACAAAAGGTGATCGGAATATTATCAGCACTTTAATCAGTACTAACGTCAGAGGAATGATTGACAGTCTGGAGATGAGACACGGGCATTAAATTCACTTCTGTGCACGTACAGCCAAGTAGGTACATACATTTATCTATTTCCATAAATGAATAGGTAAAACTTAATATATTAAGGGAGACGACCAATGTTTCTCAAACTTTCCTTTTGTGGCGCTTGTATGCTCTTCAAAAACAACCCGTGCCTGCCTAAAATTAATTTTCTGGTGACCATGTCGATCAAAATTATAGATTGGAAATTCGGTTTAAAACAGAAATTGGGTTTTTTGGTGTGGTGTGGTTTTTAGTATAAGTATGCTTTGGTGACCTAGCTCCTGCATATATTCTAAATTAAAACATTCTTATTTTGTATTGCGACCAAAATGCGTAATTAAAATCTGAAAACCTTTCCCGTATGCTATATCAAACCTGTTGGTTTTCTCTACCATTATAGAATTCTACTCGGCTTTTGTCAAAAGATAACGGGACCAACATGAAACGAACTTGAGGAAATACTTAAACTAATTAATGCAAAGGCTTATATGAAAACTTCACATAAAGCCACACGTGAAGGATCATGACTTGAAAAGGGCAAATCCAATGATAAAATTACAGTTATTTATTCTTCCACAAAATTGCATTAATTTTTTACATGCTTTAGTGAAAAATGCGCGTTTAACTTAACGCCGACAATTTTTGTTTCCCATGAAGCATAATATAATTCGAATTCGGTTTTTTATCGTTCTAGCGCCGCTTAAAAATTGACACCAAATTATAATTTTTAAACGATTTTTTGTGACAAATTGCGTGAGTTTTAATGCCAATAATTAAATCCATTTCATTATCCTCTTCTAATTTTAAAACTTTGTCTGTAAAACCCACGCCAAAATTACACGTACACCACTTTCATTAATTTTGCATTCTAATTTTTAATTAAACTCTCAGCCCGGTTAAGAAAAAATGTAGTCATAAAAATTGCTGCAGCAAACCCAATTTACATTACAGGTTTCTCTCATAACTAAAATTGCAGTGGACATATTTTAACCTTGGAAAGAAATTCACTCTAAGAAAATTTACTGACAACTTGACAAGTGTATCGGATATCAGGCTTATATTCTTATTTCATGAAATATTTTAACGTACGTCAAATGTCAAAATTTTATCAAGTGACAAACTCGTAATAAATTTATTTTATATTTCTAACTACACAAAATATCCCATTTTCCTGAAGATTCCCGTCAAGATTTTTAAATGTCAAACTTAACCAATCAGAAAATTTAAAGAAGTATATACCTTGTGAAGTCATGTTTGACTTTGACATTTTGATATTTTTTGTTTGAGTGAAAGCTACAAGGTTGAAAATTACGTCAGAAACCCTATCAATCCTCAAACAATTTTGTTGAGTGGGTAGAATTGTTTCAGGACTGGACTCAGAAACATTTGTTTGAATTTCCTTGAATTATTTCAACGCCCCATAAAAATATGTTGAGGGACAATATCAAGCTGTTCGAAAAATGCTGCCAACTTTCCGAGCTCCTTGGCAGCGTTTGTCTTCACTGGGACAAAACTACCGAAAAAATTCGACTATGCGACAGATTCCAGTACGCAGAAAGAAAAACTCGCCTACGGTGTTTTATCCACAATATTCTTCTAATGTTCCACGGGTGCTGGGGAATTTACAAAATTTTCTTGTCGGATTGCTCCAAAAAATCGTCAATCGCTGAAACATTTCTTTACGGAATGTCCATAACTTCCATGACGACAGCCCGAATGCACGTTTCCGCTTGTCAACAAAATACTCACAATATTTGCGTGTTTGTTAACGGCCTTCTCGCAAATTCATCAACATTTTCCCGAAAATCCGGAAAAATCAATTGGCATAAAATTCCAGCCATACGAATTCTCAACTTGCTATTTGTCTACGCCACCTTCTCAATTCTAATTGTGTTGCCATTCGTTTGGCTGTACGGCCTCCATTTTTGGTGGCCTTGTAAACCAGCCGTGGCGGGATTTTGGCTGCTTCCAGAATGCTCTACCTGGTGGCCCAAATCTTCTCCAACTCCTTTCTACTCCGGAGTAAAATTTGGATTCAAAGTTGTAATCTTTCTCGTAAATCATTGGATGTGGTCGTTTGCTCTAAATATTGGCGGGATTTCCATTTCCGGTTTAATGATCCTCTGCACAATGACAATTCGCGGATTTCTGGAAAGATTTCAGGTAAACTGCTTCAGTGGAAAATTTACCGAGATCCAGATTGCCGTTCAGTACAGAACACTTCAAGTTTTGGGAAAATTGATGAACGAAATCCAAGCGAATATTATG
>JAHZMV010003051.1:0-10392 GCA_027743765.1 Coecobrya sp. COE2 | reverse complement strand
CTCAAATTTTTACCTCCCAACAGGTCGAAATGGTGGCCTTCGAGATTTGGCGTTTTACATGGGCGGTACTGGGGCGTTACCTCAATTTTTGGGGTATCTGTATGTATTATGAACATACGATATGGTAGCAGACAATCCTGTTGCATAATGTTTTGACCAAATTCTGCGTTTGCACACTCCTACGTTAAAAATTGTGTAAATGAAACTTTGTCTAGTAACGAGGAGACGCAATGGATAAAAAACTGCTGTCAAAAATTTGAGATTTTATAGAAGGGAAGCATGACGGTTGGAACTAATTATGTAAATTTTGTGAAACAATTATCAGCACGATTAAAATTCATCCGTATTATTTGTAGCATATTGGATCTCATTTTTCGTCAGTGAGTAACACTGAATAATTTGGGATTACCCAATTCTCGTCACTCTCATAACTATTGTAATATGTTTTACTGTATCCTTCAGTAATAATTTGTTAATAAATTTGTTGCATTCTTTAGATTGAAATATACATTGGTTAGTTTACTAAAGGGTTATACGCGGTTTCGTTTCTTTTGGTTTTGGTCAAATGAAACACCTGGGAAAAGGCAACATTTTCTCAAATGTGGGAGCAGTTGGAATATTCGACGATCGGAACGAGAAGTGAAAAATATGATTATCTTCAACAGCTCGTATTGAATTAGTCCGTGTTATGATACTGTTATAATAATTTCAATATTGTAAATATAAAACCTGTAAACATGAGATTTTCAAATCACAGCTGCGTTGTTAAATTTATTCTTCTTAAGCCAGATCATTATCACTTGCCATCAAATATTTTTCGGAGTGCAAATCAGTTCCTCTAATGGGTATTCATTTTTAACGATTATATGATCCGACATGTATTTCGTCACGCGATGTTGAATTTGTGTTAAAAGAATAGGCTGTTAATAATACTGACTCCATAAAATATTATGTCTGTTTATATAAATACGTAGAAGCATATAGGTACATACTTCAAGCTAAATGAAATGAAATGAAACATGAGTTGTTTTAATTTACATACATCATGCCAAGGTCATTTATTTATTTTATTTTACTGAAGGTCAACAAAATGTACAATTCAAAGTTAAAACTCGCAATCCGGACAAAATATTAAACTACACAATTTTTACATGACAGAAAAATTGATTTACTGTACTGATAGAATACTTAAGCAACTGACCAGTTTTATTGTTGCCGAATTGCCAAAAAATATATTTTACAGCCTATTACATTTGTTAGTCTTCATTGTAAAGCTTATTAAAATCTAATTTTGTGCATACAACCTCAAAATCATGTTTCATGAAATGGAAAAGCTTATCTTAACCATATCTAATCAATTTACTAATATTATTTCTACTTATGTTGATATTGCAATTAGTCCTTGGAGGATTTTATTGACAATGATAGTAATTTATTGTATATGTCCTTAGGTAACTAAAATTAAACTTGTAATTAACAGTATCAAGTAGACGCATAATAGACTTTAAACTAAACTAAAAATTAAATTGTGTGCATATTAATTATAGCAAATTTGGTGAAAGTACATGAGATTTTGAGAGAATCTATGCGTTCGGGATTTTCTAAACAAAAAAAGAAAAATTCAAATAAATTTGTCATTCAGTTCTAATTGTGATGGGAAGACGCACCAGTCTTCAAAATATTAGTTCCAAATCTGATCGATACATTACGTATAAGACGATTTTTGTTGGAAGGTCGATAAGATCATTGACAACAAAATTTGAGGATCATATTGAAGTCGAATTGAATCCGTATAAATTTATAACACGACAACTTGTAAAAATAATAATAATGATGATGATAATAATAATAATAAATAATAATAATAAAAAATAAAGAAATCCCAAAAAACAATGTTTTGATTACAGCAGTGCACAAGTATGTTTGACAAGACGCGAGGTAAAGTAAATTGTAATTAGGAATTCAATAACTCTAATGTCGTCAGTGATTTTTCACAAGGAGTCACAACATAATCGTCGGTCTTGAAAAGGAGATAATGTAAATTAACGGGCAAAATTAGAATGGTATAAAAAATGCTTAAAATTTACCAACGATCATTTTGACACACATTCACAATTTGATCCTAAAATTTTGTTAGCTCTTTTGCAAGACTGACGATTTCAGTTATCGCTCCGCGTAAAATATCATTGACGATATTCTGTTTGCAAGCACAAACCTGAACGCATTATACTGTTTCACCGGATAGAAGCATAAATATTGATCCAACCATGGCAATAAACTGAAAAGTTAACGATATGAATACCGTAGGCGTCAGGGTCTGAGCAAATCAATCACAATTGCATACTTTATGATTCAATTATTTTTATTTTACACACCTTTAAAATGAAGGCTTCATTTACGAAAAATTCACCACGGCCAACACCAATGGGATGCTTTTTCATGTCCCGTAAAAGTACAGCAACGTTCCTGTCCATCCCGTCAATTTCAATGGTAGTTCGCCATTCTGAACATTTAACGATGCATTCTTCATATTTTTCATTCTGAAACAATTTGGAAGAAATATTTATGATTAGTGTTTGAACTTATGTTTGCTTGTATGCATTGGTAATCAATTCAATTTATATATAATTATCAAATTTGAGTGAGCATTTTCTGTATCTACAATTCGTTGGTAATTATTATTTGTACCTTATCTGCCGATACCTGGACCATGTAGTACGTCAGTAAAACTTTGATAACACTAACGAAGTTTATGATCGTATCCATAGTAATCGGTTCTTTTTTGAGGACTTGGAGGAGAAAGCAGGTAATCAACATAATATTCTGTATGTGGATAAATTTGATTAACTTCCCAAAAACCTCATAGGTCTCATCACAAACCTCTCTGAGATCTATGTAATGGCTCCAATGATTTGAAAGAGGGCAACGACTGCCACAATTTTCGTTTTCGCTAAGTTGTAAGGCGTTTGTAAACTGACACTGGGAAACAAAAATCTGTATAGCAACAACTGGCCACAGATCAAGCATTATACATGAATGCAATATGCCACAATAGTTCAACCAACTATTTACGCCAGCAAAAACCATTCCTTCAGCTGTCATATTTTTTGCGAATTTCAGATAAAAGTATTCGCTCGTTTGCTCAAAGTCTGCAGCTTTCCAAAGATATAGGTATTCACCCATTTCAACTGCACGTGCTAACATTGTGCGCTTAATGGTCCATCCACTGAGAGAAACTTCTCCAATAAATGTACTCAGTCCAGATAGTAGAATTGCCAGAGTCCCTCCAAAAATTGCAATAGGCTTTGCCCATCCACCTTTCTTGTTAATCCCTCCAGTGCTAACCTTGTCAATTTTCTTCAGCAATTTTGGCAATGAAGAGGATGAAGTGGCGAAAAGTTTTACGTGGTAAACTCTTATAAGGCAGTTGGCAAAATAAAACCCAAACTTCACAAAATTTACCATAGTCTCCTTATCTTGAAATTGCATCCAGTTGTATTTGGCGTCACCAAGAGATTGCATAATGGAGGATATGGTAAATATCCAAAACATAATCTGTTGAAATTTAAAAAAATATAAAGGTAACTCAATAAACGGTTGTACATATTGAAATTGGAGACAATGACAACAGCCAAAAGTTCATAATAATGCTAATTTTGTAAAAGATGCTTGCCTATGGCTATTAAAATGGAAAGTTTAAAAACGAAACATTGTTTATTGGAGTTTGTAGAAATCTGTATTTTTACACTATTTTTTCATTATTTTAAGGAATTTTCCTGTCAAAAATATTATCGTCATGAGTCATATTATGTAGTTAGTATTTTATGGTCATTCAATAAATTTCATTGATCATACTACTCATTAATTCATTTTATGAAATAGCGCACACAGTTCAAGAAAAATTTGTCACTGTCAAATTTGTGAGTTCACCGTTTTTTGTTACGCTTGGCTAAATGCTTTTGATTTAAAAGTCTGACATATTTACATCTATTCTTTTAAATGCAGTCCGTGTGTCTTTTAAATTACATGTGCTGTGCATATATTATACACTTAACAATTATTGTATAAATTGAAAATGAAAAGTTGATTTTGGTCAACTCAAAAATATTTTCATATTCTGTTTTTATTACTACCAATATTTATAAGGATATACATAACCTTGCATCCGTATACATGCTTGCTTGAAATATACGTGCTAAGGTACTTTTTGATGATAATGATAATGAGGGCAATACACCAGCGACTCGATTTTGTCAACTTAAAGATTACTTGACTCAAAAAGTTGATTATGGGAATATCTCGTTAATTTCTACCTGTGCTCCTTTTGATTTTTACCATAGTCCTACAGAGTAGTGTGTTATGACTCGCCTCTGCCAACTTCACTATACTGCACGTATTTTTTCAACCCACGTAAAGTTCCCTGCTGCCGAGATGCACTACCACAATTATAACGCTATATAATTTTAGTATGGGTAATTTGGAGTATTGGTTTCTTCCATTTATTAATGTTCAGACCTGGACAAACGTGATATTCATATGCCCAAGTTAACAAATAAGAATCACTGTAAAACTATAAATGGATGCTAGCGCGCGTGTGGTACATTGTAAAATTGTACATATATGACGAAAAAATATAATCACGTTGGGATAAGACTAGGCATAAAGAAGATAATTCAGGTTTGGTAATTCAGAATATCTATGTACTTAATGCATAACGGTACCAATTACTTTTGCTTGTCCAGATTCACGTTCAAATGAATCAAAAAGGCTTGCAAAAATGTGACGGGGAAAATAGCACGGGTGGCTGCACGAGGAGAAAATAAATGAAATTTTGTATAAATGGGGCATGGTGAACAGTTCAATAGGCTAGCGTATTCCCTGCTAAATATAACATACTGTGAAAAAGAGTTTAGTTTTACATGCTAAACCATTCTGGAAGGAACCTATCATTCTCAATATAATACAAACTAATGAACGTTAAGTTGAAAAATATTTAAGCAACGAAATCCTATCAGGACATTTAGCCGAACGAGTTTCCCAACGCGGCATTTGCCATCCCGTAAAATTTTCTAAAACGACATTCCGACAACTTGCATGAACAAAACTGCAGGTTCAAATATTTAGTTTAATTTAAAAATAATGCTACGCTAGTCATTTATTATAATTATGTAAATAACTTGCTGATTGCAATTTGCATAATAGCTTATCAAATATCTTATTTTGGTGTATTCTTTTCCCAGTACGTAATGTATCTATTTAAAGTACTACCCAATTCTGCGCGAGTTCATCTACCTGAGGAAGATTAAAGAAAATATGTGAGAAGGGAAAGTTGGAAAATGTAGTAGGGGAGAATATAGACTTGAAAAACCTGTGTGGGGAAATGTCCTAATAGGTAAATGCCATGTAAGTCAATAGAATGTTACATGTTGTAAAATACTGACCTTACAATCATCTTTTCTTGCCATCAAATAATGTATTAATTGTCTGTATAAATCAAAATACGTATTCCATATTTGCCAATACCCATTCTAAGATTTTATATTTGAATAGATAATAATTGGCAAACTTATGACACTGTAAATGAATTGGTTTAGTAAAATGCTTCAGTGATTTAAATCTAGCTAAACAAATGAAACATAATTGGAAAATACCAAATTAGCTTCAATGTCAAACACGTATCAAGTCAAACCAGCTCTATCCTTAAATGATTTACCTACTTGCTTGACATTTGGAAATCATAACTAGTACTTCTTCGATATATGTACTGCAAAATATAATAAGTCAGCAAAAGAGATATGTACATCATGATTATTTGCGTACTACATATTACTTCATGTATATTGTAACTTTCAGCTTATGTGGATCTAAACAAGAATATGAACATCCTTAAAAATAACTCCAATTTTATGTAACGATTAAATTAAAGCATTACTCTGGCGATATAAATGTCACTTAAAGTCAGACATCTTACTCAGATCAATACGGGTAATATTGGCGGTTGGTCACTTGGAACCAATAGTGTCAAAACTAAATTCATGCGGACATATTTAAATATAATATACAGTAATGAACTGTAGCAAATGAGTTATTTGGTGCGATTACACACACGTTGCCATTCCTGTTGGTAAAGTTAAATTGTTGTACTTAAGTATCGTCAGTGATTTTTGAAAAAGCGCCGTAGCAATTTTGTCAGCTTTTATAAAGTAATTTTTAACGGTCTTGACAAGGGGTCGCAAGAATTTATCTGGCGAATTGAGAACGATATACCAAATTGCTGAAAATTTGACGGGGATCATTTTGATATATTCTCATTTCGCCCCAAAAATTGTTCTACCTCCTTTTCAAGTGTAAAAAAATTTCTTGCCTCTTTGTCAAAAATCGATATGTATCCTTACAATCATTATTGCATATTTGTAAAATAACAACAGTTAAATTATTGAGATTTTAATTTTGGATTTCGGTTATTATGATGATTTACTCTTGGTAATTATGCCATATAATTTATTACTTGAAATTGCATATTATGATCACAATTTCACTAGACAATTTGAATATGTTGCTTAAAAATTGGCTTATAGTAAATTGAATAAAGCGGAGGACATTCGTTATAGATATCCTTTGGTCGATCATATCAGTTAGCTAAAACTTTTGAAATGTTTAAACAAATGTCGAAAATTAAAATAATCCGTAACTTACTAACATATACACTTTCTGCCAATTGTGTTAAATATGTATCAAAATATTTTATAAAGTTTACCTATCACTAACTGGAAAATCTAAACCCAATGTTAATTATTTTATGTACCGCTCCCAAGATATGTAGCGCAGAAAATCTGTTACGGACACCCCTACAGGTAGGTAAAGCGTTTTATCATTAAAGGACACCACAGTTAATATATGGCATTACGCGATCTAAGACCCTCCGCTTATGCTTGTAACGTATTATATGAACGGTTCCTAGGAGAGACTCAAAATATCTATTACTGTAACCTGCGTTGGAGCAGTGAAATCATGCCAATCTTATCAATTATCTTCCTCTGAAGTCCTTTGGAACTTTATGTAACGATCTTTTCATGAATGCGATTTTTGCTGATGTGACAATCATTCAAAATCGTAAGTACGAAACATTCAATTTGACCAGTAGATGCGAAAAAAATAGTAAGAAATGATAATAAAGTAGTAAGAATGATTACTTACGTACTGAATCCAACTGGTCCACTTGGGAAACGTTTTGGCGGATTCTGGCTCCACCGGGCTCATGCAGATATAATAGAGGAAGTCCATAAAGTGCTGAAGATAGTTGACATCGGTGCCCTCGGCTTGTGGCTGAAATCGGTTCTGTTGTAGTCTCCTAATAGTTTCCATTAGATTGGCCCGAATGACATCACTTGAAGATCCAGTAGAATGTCGCCGTTGATGCCGAGTTCCATTTTGCCCCACAGCATCCCGGTCCTCCCCCACAGCATCCTGGTCACCCCGTCCATTTTGCCCCACAACCTCCCGATCTTCTGTTCCATGCCGCCCTACAGCTTCCCCGTCCTCTGTTCCATTTTGTCCTTCATCTGCCCGGTCTTCAATAGGATGTTCAAGTTGAAAAGCTTCAATTTCTTCCACCTGGTTGTGATTTTCTTGTTGCTGTCCTCCAGGTACTTGAATGAATGAGGTCACATTTTCATCCTTCCCCTCTTGGGCTGATCCTCTTACCAAATTAGGGGGAATATGAGATCCAATGGCTGAACTCCTGCGGACGTTTCCCATCTTTAGTTGAGCCCTGACTTGGTCCACCGCTTGTGGAAAAGTCATTTTTGGCGCTTCCAATGTGGTTCTCATCTCTACCATTGGAATTTCAGGGAAAGTGGCTCTACCAACATGACCACCAGCAGCTCCCTCCGTCAACGTTTCCTCATCGGACTCACTACGAAATTTTTTCCTATATTTCACCAACCTTCCAGGAAGCCACTCGCTTCCATCACCAGCTTTCTCCGGTTCAGCCTCCTCCACATCGACAGAAGTCTCAGTACGTTCTTTCACCTTTTCCAATATGACCTGTTTAATATTATTTGTAATCATTCAAATTAGTAATTTTACTTAATAATATTTTACCATGATTTTTTTCTCCCAAATTGACTATAATTGTTGACCTTAGCGATGATAAATGATAGACAGTATTTGAACTAACCAATAAATAATAATAATAATGTTACCTTGTCTCTCCTGCTTTCACTCTCCGGCACTTTGGGGGTACTTGAAACAGTCGGTTCGGATGAAACCACTTTCATCTCCTCACCGGGTACACTACCACCACTCACTTTACTTTCTCTACTTGCTCTCTTCACACTTTTTACGGGATTTCCGGCGTCTTTCTTGCTTGCATTTTTTTCCGGCTTTGAAGGCTCCATGATGGATTTTAGATCAAACCAATGAAATTAATCTGATCACTAGTAAATACTATTTTTTTTCTTTTTGAAAAATACGCACAAAATGAAGATAAAGAGCGTCCGAACGGAAAGAAATTTTTACTTGGAATGACGAGCAAAGAAACGCGTCGGTGGAATTATATGACAAAAAGAATGAATCATCCTTTGTGCATCCGCTGCTTTTCCACTTCATTTTGCATGTTGCCACCTACTGTTCAATAAAAATGCCAGGTGTGCGTGCTTGTCTTTGTATGCAAGAATAAAATTTACTAAAAATAACAACAACTTGTACTTCAAAGCAGAACTATCTCTTTTGATGCTTCATTTTATTTATATGGAAAGCAATATGTTTTTCCAAACAAGTAGCTGTTTAACATTTAGGTCTCCATCTGCTTCTGATCATTACAACTGATCTGGCACGATCCAAAAATTTCGGAGGGTATGAAAATTAGATTTGATAAGCGTGCAAATTGTATGGCCGCATCCCCATTAAATTTTCACTGCCATTCAAATGATCGCCCTCGTGAATATTATGCAACTCACTCTATTATTCCGTCTTTTTTTCTTGTCTTGTCTAAAAGATGAGTGTCAAATTTACGGCCTAACTTAACCTTACTCAGAAAATAGTTATATTTGGATGCCGGATTGTTGCGTGCAATGATAATCAATTTGAGTGACAGCACCAAACTAACTCAGATATATATTTTTTTCCAAATTGGATTAATATTTTAATTTGTATAAAATGCCAAATGTGGTAGGTTAGGTCTTTAAAAACATACAAAGTATGTAAATTCAAATTGAAAAAGCACATTTAACAATAAGTACACAAGGATTTCTTATTGAAATTGGCTTGAGATTACATTTCTCATGTCAATCTTTGGGTTCTCATAATATTTCAAGCAGTAATAAATGTAGATGCATTCAATGCGGACTTTCAAGCAGTATTGGGTTTGCCATAAATATGTCATTCAAACTTTGTTACTTTGATCTAGACACATTTTTCTGGCACTCCAAATTTTTATTTCGCGTCCCATGTTACCTCTTATCAAGCCACAGAAAACAATAACGTCATGCTAAGTGAACATGTTAATCCTAGTTATTCTGATTACGTGTGTGGAGACTGCTGGAGATGTAGTCCCTTGTCTCCTGCTGAGCAATGCATGCAACGTGTAATAATTTCCTGTTTTCATTGTCTAATTGCCAAACTATGCACAACCCGTGTATTTTTAATATTGTAGATAATAATTTTAACGCAATATTGAAAATTTACATGCAGTTGACAATGAGCTTTGACAAAATTTCCATCATCTATATTTGTACCATTGTAGTCATTAAGGTTTTAAAATAAAATTTCAACATTATGCGTCTTTGAAATATTTCTATCTTTTTCCAAGAAACTTGTATCATATTTTGTATTAAATTTTACAAGACCCCAATGCAAGCAAATTGGCTAATTTCATCTCATTTTGTCACATTACCTTTATGTTGGGTAGCCGTGAAAACTTCCGGCAATGTCTAAGTATGCTGCTAGTGTGGTTAATAATACAGAATTTGTGATTTTTATTATTTGGGCATATGCTGGTGTGAGTATTCCTAACTACAAAGCAACAGAGAATTCACTTTAAAGTGGATAAAGATATTTTGAAAGAGCCCAATCACATAGGAAAAATTTACCTTAATCATGCACCATTTTATTTAGCGTTAGAAACAATAAAACATTTGCTCCGGTGTTTAGCATTTCACTAAGCTGGATCCGACAGGATAGAGAACTCCCATTGGGATTGTCAGAGTGGGGTAAATTACATGAACGTGTCCAGGTTGACTTATTACCATCATAATCTAATGTGGTTCGGTTCTCATATTCAATACAAAAAGTCTACAACATGCAAAAATGATCATTTTGATTGACAGCAATGTGCCAGTCTACTGGTCTCTACAAACTGTATCATTCAGAAAAGGACATGTACGTTATAAA
>JAHZMV010003050.1:0-29491 GCA_027743765.1 Coecobrya sp. COE2 | reverse complement strand
ATTCTGGCAGGAGATACACAAAAAAGAAAGATTATCCCTACCTTTTGACACAGACCTTAGAATTGCTTTGCAAACTCTCTCTGTATATAGTCGAAAATGCATAAAGGCAGAGAGAAGGAGAGAAAGAGGGAGCGAGAAAATGCAAAAAATGAACAGCTGAAAACCCATTACTGTCACCATTAAGGAAGGGGACGAACGACCATCTCATCATGGCGCACTTTTCTTTTAGCGTGTAGGGTAGATAAGCATGGATGCTGCTGTACAACTTGAAAATAAAACTTAGGCAAACGAATATACCATCACTAGTACCATTCCGAATAAATGGATCTCATTACGTAGAATATATAACGTAGCAAGAGGTACTGCTAAATAAATGAATGTGGGCAATGGATATACAAGTCCTAATGGTGGTGTCGGCAATGGTGGTGGCTGCAAAAGTACGTAAGATGTAATTAGCCAGCACTTTACTTCTTGAGAACAAGAAGTTGTGAGTAGGGAGGAACTTTGAATCGAGTGGTAGAGAGTTGCAATTTTTAAATGGCAAGGCCAACAAGAACGGGACCACGCAAGCGGGCAAGTGTAACCCAGTAAGTAGGAGCAGAAGTAATGGTTTACTGTAACAACAGTACCACCGGCAGAGTGAAGTAAGAGAGTAAAGTGCCAGTTTCACTTTACTAACTCAATCATCATGAGATTGCTAATGACATTGCCAAAACGAATGCAGACCCCAAATAATGGACAAATTGCTACTTCTAACAAAATATATGGGTATTATTGAAGCTGCAAAAAAGTTGCAAATAATCATCTTATCATTCTACGGTTATGATACTACCATCATCATTATGAATACAAAATTGCATGGCTAATAGAATACCGTAGGAGAATGCAAGACACCATCATCAGAAAGGTTGCTGGTTGGATTTGTTACTTCAACCAACTAGCATAATAGAGAAATCGTCTGGGATGAACTGTCCGTGGTTATTTTTCAACTTCCAAACGCTACTATATTTTTATTATGTACTCACAACAGTGTCAATACTCTATAGATTCTTGTTATACTACAAGGGTGTAGCTTACGCTGAAACTATCCAAAATCAATCAATGAGAAAATCAATGCATTTTAAGCATCAAAAGGAAAGAATTGAAACGGGAAATGTAATGTGTGAAGCGAGTAATTTTGCGGCTAAAATTGTAATTGCACTGGCTTTGCTAGGGAGTTGTTTCGGGAAAAGCCGTGAAAGAAAGAGATAATGTTTTGGTATTACGATAAAGCTATAAAAACGACATAGTTTGCATTTGGTGTGCAGATACATATTGTTGGGCTTCTCTCGACTTACACGAATACAGCAAACGTGTGTGCATGTTTGGGACATGATGTTCAATTGTGGTCGGTTGGGATATTGGTTAATAACCACGAAATTGTCGAACGATACAATAGTAATAGTTGTATCCTTTTAAAGTTTCAAATTCGGGTTTCATTATTGCTAGACCTGTCATCATCGTCTAGTCAGCTCAATCATTTCATACAAACATTGTTTTCCCATTGAGTTTTTTCTTGACTAGGCTGCCATACATTCCTCTGGTGAGCCATCATTATTATTATGTAGCCATACAACTATCACTATTTTGTTTGGTTTTAGAACAGCTATAATAATAATATAATTCATTGTTGCCA
Source organism: Coecobrya sp. COE2 (assembly GCA_027743765.1). Classification (NCBI taxonomy): domain Eukaryota; kingdom Metazoa; phylum Arthropoda; class Collembola; order Entomobryomorpha; family Entomobryidae; genus Coecobrya; species Coecobrya sp. COE2. The sequence continues at coordinate 27,816 of JAHZMV010003050.1, read as the reverse complement.
ATTATTTTTGTCAATGTTTGCGGCAACTTACTGTACAGTTTAATGAAAATAATATTGCTACTCGTGCTATCAAAGATAAAATTAGTTTTTTTACTCGGATGGGACATTGCAATATTGTCTGCACCACTGTTGACAACAACTTTAAAAATTCACGAGTATTGTCTCTACTGGTGTCTAAAGCTATATCCCGTTCTTTATCGATAGAAAAAGCTAAGAGGATTTAATCGTCTGCTCAACGAACGACATGGCTAGGAACGAAGATAGTCAAAACCAAAGAAAATGATACCTTTATGTCCACCAAATTGAATGCCTAGTTTGTTGGAAAACCTCAAAATAAGAACCGTTGTTGACGTCCCTATTTATATAGACGGGAGATATTACTAAATTATCGGGTGTTTACGTACTATTTTATCCTGAAATAACGGGTTATAAGTTTTTCGATTTGCCTGTCACTATTTTACTGCAAGCCACAACCCCAGGATTCCAAGAATATAAGGATAAGTGCATTTATATGATGATGACCGTTTCATGTCGTGTCCGAACTCGGAACCTGTGTAAAACTTGGGGGCATTTGGTATTGTTACGTGCGGCAAGACAAAAATAAATGACCCGTGCGAAATAAAAACATCTTAGCGGCAAGATAATATAGTAATCAGCACGTTATAAAACATGCCACCAAATTATACGAACGGTCATTTCAATTTCAGCAAAATCTATTTTTACCCTAAAATGGCTAACTGAGTAAAACATTGCCGTGAACGAGACGATGTTCAATTATTTGCTTCAAACTTCCTGTTTCCCTATCCGGTTTTACTTTACAGAACATGGAATATTTTATTGTATTTAGTGTCCGGGCTTCGGGTTACTTTTTAAATCATCAAATTCCCCATTAAAATGAATCAGCACATTGAATTTTAAAGATATATTTTGTCAGCTCTACAAATAATGTACGACACTAACATCTAAACGGTGCTTTTATGCTGATCCCACGTTTGCTTACTTTGCTATTTTAGAAAATGCAATAAACTCACCTTTCGTGGCTAAATCAATCGATAATCAGTTTGATGATTATTCTGACGTCCTTTTTTAGTCATTTTAGTTATCTGATGCCTCTCGTTTCATGTGACATGCAACATATTATACGTATATCGCTGACATGACGTATTTTGGCACATTTTAAAAGTAAAAATATCTACAGAGGATAGATTATTAACAGGCAATATCATTGAGACAATCGGCTTTATTTTTTCAGCAGAGTCTGGTTTCAAGTGTTTCGTTTCATTTGACAATTACTGCATAATCACAAAAATGAGGGACGATTCATATAATATGCAAGTTTGTGTTTATTGGAATGAGAGCATGACTCAAGAGGGATTGGGAATGCTTCAATTAAGCCACAACCAAAATATGACCCCACAAAAATAAGTGGCTTTGAGAACTATACCGATACATTTATCATGCGAGCAATTATTGTTTTCAGAATCTGTCATTCTCATGCTCACTTCTAATTTCACGGAGTACGTATTATAAAAGGGCTTGCTACTCACACCGTAAGCATGACTAGGAAATAATTGCTACTTTAGCATTAATGGTTAGGAATGTGAACGTAAACCTGCGTTATTGCGATGAATGTACCTATTACTAAAGGATTTCGGTTAATTTTAAAGGCTGTTTAGGGAACCCCAAATCATTAGAACAAAGCAATATACTTTCTAGGATAGCAGTATTACCAAGAAGATTGTGCTGCAGATATGTATCCTTAAGCCAACTACTTATTAATGGGGATGCAAAGCATAAATGCACAAATGAGTGCATAAACTGCATTAAAAGTGTAAAGTAGTAAAAATATAATACACCTCATTTTTTAAATATCGAGAAATGAAATGAGAGCATTTTTTAGAACAACATTTAATGTCACCGCAAACAATCGACTGTTTGCATCATTTTGCTCATCTTAGTGTGTCATACCCATATTGTACGAGTTGTGGTGCAGTCGTTGTGTAGTATCTTAAATGTGGTATCATTTTGGCTTCTGAGAAGAGTTAAATATCCGAAAATACTGAGTGACGGAAATATTATCGCCCACAACACGATTGCTGACATCAGACTTTGTGGTCATTTGAGCAGATTTTTAAGGACAATGAATTTAGGGTACTCTAATAGATTTGCAAAGCTTTTTATGTAGCTTCCTATCATCAGTATCATCACTGTAAAGATTTATAAGTGAGATTATGCACCATATGCGTAAATAAATGTAATAGTAATGACAAGGCAAACGAAATAATGCCCGGTGTGCCACTAATATACGTCTCATTCAAATTTTACCGTTAGATGATCGTAGATCAGATTTGTTTGTACATTCCTCACCAAAAAAGGTAGAGTATTAAATAATTATTTCCCGGCACACTTTAGAAAACAACTGAAAAGTAGTCAACCGATTCATATTACTCTCATTAGTATCATCAAATCTTTTCTGCCTACCCGTTTTGAGCGTTTTAATATCTTCTCAAAATAACGGGATAATAAATAAGCTATCTTCTCACAACCACCAGTAAGCATTCATAAACTGCAAACTGCAATGTATTCAACACTCATGAGACAAAAGTAGATTGCAAAACATATTTTTTGTCGTTTTCAGACGAATTTATTCATCTGTTGCTCTTTCCTTTTCATAATAATGATAATAAACCCAGCTCATTATCATCGTCAGCCAAGACGATTTAAAGAAAACTGCTATACTGTCGGATCTAAACTACTGTTCGTGGCATCCTTAAAAACCCACTTTGTCAGCATTGTCAAAATAATCAGCCATGTGCTCACTTTACTTCTATTCCTGCATAGGTAAAATCCATATTAACATTGGTAAATGCAAAATTGCCTCTACTTTTCCTCTGTCCACTTATCTCAACTGCCTTTCGCTTATAATATGTACTCCATTCAAAGAGGAGTAATTGTTAACAAAATTATGTACCTCTAAAAACTGTCGGTTAAAAAGAAGAAATTTTCGAGACAAATAATGCAGCACATGTTAAATGCTTTATGTATATCATACATGTAGAGTAAATTTTCGCCTTATAAAGTGACTTTTACAAGACTATATTGGTTTCCTATCAAGAGTTATGGCTAAATTCGGTCACTGTCTCATTTTCCGTGCTACAATTTTCTCCCATCTCAAGGTGCATAATGCAATTTAATGGTCTTATCGGGATTATTATACCAATAGTATTTGGGCCACGGCAAAAATATATATCACAAAGGATATATATGATCCATTATAAATCCACCTAAAAATAGACCGATAAATGCAACCAACCGTTTTTCTTTATTTTCGTCGTTTTTTCCCTTAAAAGACTACGAATCTCTCTATATACGCTGAATCCTACAAACAGTAAACGCAGTGGCGGTTATCTTTTTCGCTTTATGGAGGTAGTAATGCCAATAATGTCTGTATTTTTCTGTGTAATTTCTCTCTTATCTAACGCTTGAATGAGGGAGAAAAAGGGTTATATTCTTGATGGTATGCTATAACATCTTATTGCTCACGAATATTTTATAGATAAAATGTACATCTTTATATGGATTACAAAAAAGTAACTAACCAGAAGCCTCGTTATTATGGCTGGATGACTCCCATAAGTGATAATCTTGGATCCAACCCAACATACACATTAAATAGGATGACTTTCTCATGCATGCTTGAATGTACAGTTTGCACACAGAAAAGGTACAACAGCAGTCAGTTTCTTCTGTGCTATATCAAGCTATTATTATTATTACTATTGCTTTTTCTTCTTCTCCAACAAGAGGAAAGGCACATCTGGTCCATGTATGCACATGACAATGGGAGTTTAAACGTAAAACTGAAAATGGTCGAATTCATGAAGACTCGTACACATATAGCTAGCCCAGCAGTACAGGCATTGTGCTTTTAGCTTGCCAACAAGCAGGGTCCAATTCGATATCTCAATTTTTCTCTTTCACTACTGTATACTAACTAAAGAGAGTCTTCACGTCCTTCCTGCTGCACGCAGTAGTATGTAATTTCATGAAAGACAGACTGAAGGGGAGAGACAACTTCCAGAATCATTTTATTTAACTCTGTGGAATAGGAAGACGTAAACACGTCCCTCTATAAGCAAACGTACATACCTTCATCATCACGCAGAAAAAAACGAATAAGCTTTTTGCAGTAGTGGCACTCTAGAGTACAGAATGCAGAGATATAACATCATCATCACGTCACACTGACTTTGGCGTGGAACACATTTTTTACTGCTGTGGGAGAATTTGCAAATTGTATGGCTTGTGTGTAGGCACATAATATGTGTAAGCGTTGTCCCATGTCTTTGGAACCTTTCTCTCGGCAAAATTTCTAGCTGGCTGACGAGGTACTATTTTAGTCACATCATGATTGTATTTTTGTGTACCAAGAAATGTAAATATAAAAAAAGTTTTCCTGTTCTATTCAATGTTAAGTGTACTCGAAAGCTGCAACAACGGTTAAGTGTTATCCATACAATTTTCATATGCTTGCCACGAAGAATGAAAAGAACTATGTCAAAAATAATATGAAATCATACAGTTGCTTGTTTTCTACTTGGATAAATATTCTTATATGTACATAAATAAGTGTAGAATGAAGATAGCTTGTTGTAGTATCATCACCCAAAGAGTTGTAAAAACATGCCCTGCTATGAACTTTTAAAAAATTCATTCAGAGAATACTTTCCAGCTCTAGTTTAAATTGCAGGCCTGCAGAAGGCAATTGACATTGTCTCTATACCAAACGAACTCATTCATTTGTATGCATATTTTATATTTTCACGTGTGTTCGGTAACCGTGTAACATTTTGTACAGTAGTTGATATGTTATATCGAGACGATTATCTGGCATATAACCATTGTTCAAATTTAACTGCTCCCAACGTATTTATTTTGATGGTATTTTTGATCCGACCATTTTTATTCGCTAAAAGTGTTTAAAAATATATATGGTGGGAGTACATGTGGCGTGGCATAGGGTAACTACCCGTGTGATATACATATATATGGGAAACGGTTTCGACTTAACTTAAAGTTGAATCACATATAGACAGACCCACAGGCCTAATAATATTGCATATTCTTGCTCATTCGCGACAATAATGACGCTGCTACCACATGCTGCTATCGCTGGAGTTTATGTCATTTCCATATTATGCAATCCCTTTAAAACATCACACATAACTTTGTCAGGAGAGCTTACGTTGTAGAATCAAAAGCCCAGGGTAGCAATAGAATGGCACAAAAACGAGATATTATTACTGCACATTACATTTAAATGTATATGTACATATGTACACAACACGTTATTGCATTCATACCAGAGGTATGGCTGTTTGTATGTATAATATGTGTATAGGAAAGCAACAGAGCAACTTGGACTCATAGTCAGTGAACAGGATAATTGAGATGACAGCAGATTGGTCTAGGATTAAATTGCCCTATTTAGCCAAAAAGTCAACTGGCTTCTGCAGCTGAAAACTCTACCACCAACGCCAAATATGCTTTTACTCCTCCGCTTGACTATATGTATATAAGTATATACTTCTTTCTTTTACTGGTTTGTCTGTCCCTCTCCTCTTCTGCTGAACCGCTGCTGCTGCTGAGGCTTTTGGCAATTGCCAAAAAAAGTTAAAGTTAAGCGAAAGCAAACATCACCAACAACCTACCAGTCTAGTAGTTAGTACTTGTGTGGATACCTACGGTGAGTAGTGTACGTGTTGAACACAATTCAAGGACCTACTTAAAAGTACATAACATTTGGCTGCTTGTTGGATGGATTGAATCTTGAATGAATGTGTGCATGCATGCACACTACATACTACCACCACTCCTAGAACTACTCAAGTTGCTTATATATATATAGGTAGCCGCAGCAGCAGCTTTACAGAACACTTCTTTCCTACTCCACACATTATGGTACAGCACTCAAGGAAGCTCCTTTCTTCCACTTCTTTGCTTTCTTTTCATTCAGCAACATATAAACCTAATGCAGCTTTCACAAACGTTTTACTGGTACATATTTTAGCCACACAACTGTGAACTTTGCTCCCACCAGCGTCACTTTAAAATATTTTTTTCAGTTGGATCGACGGACTGTAACTGAAGAAATGTACGTACATATTTCATGTGAACAACGGAGTGGAAAAGTACTATAAGAAAAAAGTCAAAGAATGCATTCCAGCCAAGCCGTCGCAAAGAAATATATATGGATTGTATATGTAAAACCTTCTTAAATTGACTGGCTAATGCAATGAAAACTTTTGTTCTTGAAAAAAATGTTGGTTGCATGTACAATAAAACGTTATGGGAAAATAGAAAATTATGCGTTTTTCTTTTTACGCAAAACTACTATTTTTAGCATACCTAGTTCATTGCTTAGGAATTCTGATGGTTATATTAAATATGTAACACGTGAATTACGGTTGATGGTGGGATGCCAGTAAATGCCACACGTAACTACTTAAATGTATGTTTGCTCAAGTCTATATTATTTTTAAATGACGAACTTTACTTTTAGTCTACAACCTATTCTCTCAAACATTGCGCATTTTTCCAGTAAACCAACTAGCTGGAGTTACTCCGTTGCTACTGGTATGCTCGAGAGGCTAAACGACAGAGTATCAACTCATATTTAATGTATACCGTAATATGGCGAATAGCATTTCTGGCGGAAAAGAGAAGGAGTAGCACCAGAGACACCAGACTGACTAGCATTTTGCAAGTTTGTCGTTATTTCTTTTAAGGTCTTGTCGCACCACATTATTCAAAACATCGAAATAATGGCACATAACAGCAGGCAACATGTTTGGAATTCAGTAGGACAAAAAGCCACAAAGAAGCAAACAACATAAAACGACAGCAGCAACAACAGAAACAACTTCGTTTCATTCCTATCCGTTTTTCTCAAGCTTTTGTACATTGCTCCCAGTTTGTATTTCATTTCAGTAGTCCTTTTTTTTCTTGTCTTCTTCGCTACTTCTCCCTTGCCATATCATGGCTATTTCAAATGAAAAGACTTTTTTGGTAGCATTTTGCTATTGAAAAGCTTGAAAGAGACATCAACATCTCTCTAATGGAAGTACATAACGTACATCTGCGCTGTTGGCTTTGGTGCTTGTATGCATTTGCAGTAAAAAAAGTATGGAATTGATGTGTGTATATGCATTTCTATCCTACTCCTTTTTTCTGTTGGAAAATCCTGAAGTCTCGCTCCTTTTATTATTTGCTTTTGACTTAAAAGAAGGAATGGGAGAAGGAGCATGAATCATGTAACAAACACCATCATGATATGAATGAACCCATAATAGCAGTGGCTCTCCAACGGCTTTTCTGCAAATCCCTTTGGTGTATGTTCTGCATACTACTGGTAACAACTCTTATGTGCATCGACAACGTGGGTATATGTCAAAGCTATAATATTAGGGGTTCTATGTATTGAGAATAAACAATGTTTTATAGAAGCAAATGTGGAGGATGTAAAGTATACACTACATGAGCTTATGAAGTTACGTTACAACTTACACAAGTCTTAATAAAACACTACAGGAAGGAAGAAGAGTTTTTGTGAGGAATTTAGAATACAAATCTACTACTAGACTTGTCGTTTTGTTATAAATTTTTGTGCAACCAAAGTCCAAATGTGGACTACACAAACTAAATATTTAGCCTTGCCTTTTGATTATTCCTTCATATAAACCATTCCGTGTTTTGTAGCTCTAGCGTTTGATGCTGCTGTTGACGCCAACCAAAAGTATTAAAATTGTGTGAGCTTGACCCGACTTTGGCTTACTTGATTTTCGTCTTTTGCTGTGGTATTTCAGTATTTCAGCACACACACGAGTGGTATAAAGCGGCTTAAGTCCTCAAGTCGTCTCGGATTTTTTTGAGATGAGAAGGAAGTAAGAAATTATACGAGGTTTTCCCTCTATATATTTGCCTGGATATTTACTGAAAAGGTAAAACGTACCTACCGTCTACCTATATTGAATCTTTCAACAAACCCCTATATACCAAGCCATTTGAATGATGATTTGAAGGTGGTGGTTGTTCAATGTTGTGTTGAGGAATGCATGTAGGTATTAAATTATTTGCAACCAAACCAGGGCATCATATAAGCTACATACGTCTTCTTTGTAATATCATCGTTACACTCAAATAGAAATGACTACTTGAAGATTGGTAATAATCGTCAGAAACGCTGCATTTTACCGTAGAAAAGCTCAGCTCTTGTAAAAAATGCGCAAGTAAAACCAATACAGAGGCGCTAGCAGCAAGGAGTCGCCTTTAAGCTGACAATTTTCTTAAGCCGCTTTTCTCCCACACAACCCGGCATGCATCTACTAAAATCAAATGCTTCAAAGGGGCTAAAGAAGCTGTTCCTTTTCTTTTCAAGATGAATGCAGCAACAATATTACAAAGCTTTATGTATCAGGGAATGCAATGAACGAATTACTTTTACACACACGCATTCCTCCATTATTCCTTACAAGTTTTACACTTATTGTGTTAGTGAAAAAGTGGAGTTTTATGATAAACTAAACTGTACACGTACTCTACTATTGTATTGCGGCTTTTCATCTGTTGGATGTTTGATAATGACCAGAAAGTATGTCATTGAGTAAAAAGTATTTCAAGCAGAAGAAAGGAATGAGTGAGATGAAGGACACACGAGGGTGGAAAACATAGAGAAGGTTAAAAGGATATACGACAGATTTATTGCAAAATTGCAAAGTATTAACCAGAAAATTAGTATTGTCGGCTGTGATTACTAGGCTCTTCAATCTTAATTTAGAGTATCTTAACTGAGTATTAGTGGGTGCTTGGATGCATACGTAAAAGAATGTATTGTATATTATGTTGAAAATTGGGGCGTAGCGTATGATGTCACATAAAGTTATTTTTATGCTAACTTGAAAACAAAGAAGACAGATACATGCATATTATAGGGATTATCAAAAGATTTCAGAGTCGCCTGCACATCAGCTCATCATCCAACTGGAGTCCTATCGTACTCATTCAATTCATTTCTAAGCTAAGACCATTCATTTCGTTTGAAAGTTTCATTCATTACATAATAAGGTACAGTTTGATATATCTATTTAGTTATTTATTTTTCCTATGAATATTGAAATGTCAACATTCATTTTTCATTTTGGTAACAATGTTCACGTTATATAACAAGGTATTCATTCCGCTATTCACTAAACTTGCCTTGTCCCCGTGAAAGTTCTTGAGAAATAAATGAAGGAAACGGAGCACTTCCTCCTAGAATGAAAGAGGCGTCCAGTTCAACTAGTTTTGCTGAGCTGACGTGATTCTATACAACTATGTATACAATACTTGTCCTGATTCGTAGATAAATGCATGTTGTGAATGAAAAAGTGCATAGGGTGAGTTGCATGAAGTGGCAAGGAAGCCTACTATTATTCAAGAGGAAGTGATGTATGTGTAGAGGCAATCATGTGGGCTTGCTGTTACATAGCTAGTGCTAAGGTACATATTTTTCGTCTGTATTGAAATTATTGAATAGCACAATCGCTTTTTAAATACAATTTAAGAAGAAACTTTCTTCAGAGCGAAGCAATATCAATCCCGTAACAAGTACAACTCTTTTCAACTAAACTAGCAACCCTATCTCCTATGCTTGTTCAGCAAAAAACCTATACAAGCAAAACAAGCCACCCTCCTCCTCCATCCTTCCGCTCAGTCCATCAGTTCATTCATGCGTCATTCATGAAAAGTGAACGGAAGTCTGAAAGTAATAATTTGATTCAGACAAGGATCTTTATTTTCGTGTCGTGAGCCAACAGCCAAACAAACAAGTTTACGTATATAGATTGCTCCTGTTTCTTCACAAAATTCAGCAGTCAGCAGTCATTTTGTGCGTACGTTCTCGCTCTTTGTACGAGTCTACTTAAACTCGTAAAATTCTTTGCTTGTGTGGACTGGAATGAGTGTAATGGACGCTTTCCTTGACCCAAACAGAAAGCCTCAAGCATCGAATGCTGCTGCTGCCTTTTTCTTCTTTATACACTTTGCACTATTATTAAAGTGCAACCTTTTTCCTTCCCGTGGCACGTGCCATGTGCCACACACACACATTTACACTGTGAAAAAAACTGAATGAAAGATGAAAGATGCATTTAAAAAGTAGTTGAATGGAGAACCAACTTTCGTGTGCAATCTGCTACTCCTTTTCTTGCGCTTTTAATGTTTACTCCAGCAACCTACATGCAACTGCTGTTTGATAGAGTTTCTAATAATAATGTTACGTCACTTATAGCGTTTCAAATTATCGTGTTAAAGACACGTTATCTTTGTAAAATACATTGCATTTTCTTATAACTATTTTCAAGATATATAATTTTGTTTACTTATGACCCTTTAAAGCTTCCCATTCCAATAAAGTGGATAAAATAGACACAGACACAAAACATTCTCATTGTCCCTAGTCCCTACCCCGCCACACACCAGACCACCAAACTGAATACCATCTAATACGCCATATATCTTGAGCTGACAGCCTGTGCTTGTGCGTATGTGTAAGTACATTTTCCCTTTGAATTGGATATCCACTAAAGCGAATAGTAGCCCCTACCAAATGTCTACTGCAGTTTGGTGCAACAGCAGTTAACTTTTAACATCTTTTTTGGCTCGTGTTATCATTGTACAACTCAAACGCAACATTTACATTACGACTTCCTCCCTCGCTCAAACCATGCAGCACAAATGATTTGGAACATTGCTCCACTTGGTTTTTCAAGGACAATTTTATGCGTGCGAGAGTCCTATTACTTAAAAAACTTGGGTTTAGGCAGGTGAGCAACTTTGTACGCGCATCTTAAGCTTGCTTACTCTTACTGTGACCATATGTAAAAGTATATTTTATATACAGAAGTCTTAATTAATGTCCCATTTCCGTATATGTATATGCGTGAATATAAAATACATCATGTTGAACAGTTTTTATGAGCTCCCCACTTGGATAAAAATCTATTTTATTTAAAAATGTGTTACTGCACGGAACACATGTGCTCCTGTCATCAAACTTTTTCTTAAGAAACTGGTAACTTTATCTATAAAAGTCTTGTCTAGATAGGAGAGAATACCATAACATATTATACATTATGTGTAATGGACTAGCATGCAAGTCTTATATAATACTTTCCTGGAAATAATGGTACTGAACCAACTGTACCATGTACGCTGTGCCGTAGTTTGATAGGGGTGTCATGTATTTTCCCTTGCATTTCTCCTGCTGCTGGTGTGGCTGTTCTCTATGAATAATAAAACTTGGTTTTATTTTTACTCTATCCCCTACCACCTAGAGAATGAAAGACAGGAGTTTTTCCTCATCATCGGTTACGTGTGCACACGGTAGAGCACACGCTTTACAGTAAAAGCAGTTAAAATTAAGCTAGTAGCCTGTGCACCTCATTAAAGGTGCATCAGGCCTTTCAAATGTAAATGAAACTGCGTATGACAACATGACACTTCATTATTCCCTTTTTATTGTGGTGGTGGGTGACGACAGAACACATGCATGGCCAAATATACACCAACATTATTGCTCGTGGTTGCACAATATGCTTGTACTTACCTGTGCCACCCAACGAACCACTCCAAAAATGAATTTATATTGCTTTATAATTAGGTTCTCTATCATTCTTTCTTTCATTTCATTTTTTATTTAGGAAAATTGATTTCCGTTTTCATCATCCATTCATCATCGTCACAATTCACAACAGGCCCTTTGTTAAGCTTAAACATCAGCCTACAAGCATGAATTTCTGAGTACTCTTATCTTGTCCTTTAAGAGCATCCATTCCAATTACTTTTATTATCATGTTTCTTCTAAAATGACAACTAACAACCTAAAATTTTTAAAATGAAACAGTACTCTCATCCACTCTGTCAAACATTGAATGATGATGACTGCTCATCAAATATATGCATTGTGAATTCTTAACAATTTTCAGATTGGGTAGCATGTGCCCCCTAAAAATAACTTAATAGTGGATGCATGACGCGCATACTTTCTTACCCGTAACATTTGTCATTACGTTGTATTTAATCAAACAGAATATTTTTGTCGAATGGATATACCAGACGTTTGTATTTACACAAACATATAATATGTACGTAAATTATTTTTGGAGTTTAAATCTCTTCTTGACGCAAATTGTCTCTTTATATTCAATCCGCATTACTATACTCTTTTAACACACTTTACATTCAAAATTAAGAATGAATGCACCCTCCGCACCAGTACAATTGCTGACAATCAGTATTAAATATTTATTATTCTCATTATGCCAACTCAAACTGGTACAATACATGCATTCAAAACTGGTGAAAAGAAGAAATGCAAAATATGCAATAGAAATTCTTCGTGGTATAGTTTTTCACATCGAAAATATTTCGTTACACCTTACAGTCTCATCATTATTCTTTTATTTTTTTTACATGCATACAACATATATATCATTCATGATCATCACCTTCGTACTTGTGTACCTAATAGGTACTACCTATAAAAAGACCACCACAAAATATCTGCATAGTCATCCGAAAATAGCATTATCATCAGCAAGCCACATATAACCATCAAAATATGTTATGCAAGGAGTGCACTCTGTGCAGCTCTGAATTAATATAACCATGAAATCTTTTAAATTCTTTTTTGTGTAAAGCAAAGGTGAATAAAAATACCAACGACTCTCTCTGTGTACCTTTCTGTCTCTCATTTTTCTTCAAATTACATACATTCACTCACCACCACCACCAGACATCCTGCAGGTTCACACAAACCTTTGTGAGAATGATAGAGGTGGTATGGTGCTCAAGGTGGAAAGAGGCATCTGCAGGGCTACTGAAATCATAAACAATGCCATGTCTTTTCCTAAATACATTTCTCTGCCTTTTACCTGTACCACCAACCAGCCACACTCATACAAAAGCAGATGATAAATATTCAAAATATTGTATTCACGTGGAAAAATGGGTTTCACCTTAAAAAATTCTTTTTTACTCTGACGCTCTTCTTCGATCCTATAACCTGTGTGATGATGTTACACAAAACACACAAAATATTTATTTTCATTGCTCACAATTCTTCGCCGTGTCTGCCTTATTGTATATTTTAAGACGCTCATCAAAGCATGAAAATCATGTCTGAAACAACATAATGCGCTTTTTCCATGAATAAAAAAGTATTCATTTTGATTATTTTTGAATGTTGCATCTGATCATCGACATTGCAAGTACTGGCAATGACAATATAGTATTTTGTGTTTGAGAAGCAGCAGTGAGTGAGCAGCTGCCCAAAATTCGTTATTTGCTGCGCTTGATGGTTACATTATACATGCATTATGTTTCATGAAATCAGCCAGGCGTTTATTGGCATGATGTTCGTTTTTCTGCATCCGACGAGGCATTATATGTAGCCTTACTAGAAGAGACAAGAGATTATCCCTTTTCCTTGAAAACTAGTATATAATATCGATATGCATTATCCGCAGTGATATCATTTTTGAGCACTTAAGATAATGTGAACTTGTGTACGATCAAGTGTAATCTATAAATGCATTACGCAGGGCCTCCTGTCAGTATACATTACATAATTATGTTAAAAGTAAAAAATAAAGTACACAGAAAACTTCAGTGTAAAGTATATAAACATCCTTGATATATGTGTAGTCATATGTGCTATTTTTTAAATTATAAATATTTTTTTGAATAAGTCTAGCAAGAACATTTGGCTTTCAGTTTCAGAGCTTCCTAATGCCACCAGCAACTGCAGTAGCAGCAGAATCAGGTAGGTATAAAATAACAAAGCAACCACGAGCTGAGAGCACAGGAACGTGTGGTTTTCACAAAGACGAGAAGCAAGAGAGATTTCATAAATGTTGTAACCGCATCAGAACACTCAGTTTCAGTTCTGAAAAAAGTTAAGCTCACTTCTTAGGGCACTGTTCGGTCATACAACATTATGCTATGTAGTCGTTTTCTCATCCACCACATGTCTGTTTCGTTTCTCTTATAGACAAGGGTATAATATTCTGACTCTCTAAAAATAAAGAGAAAAATAGTGTGGCTTCCCATATTATTATTGTGAACCCATATGAGATGATGATATTTTTGGGAAGTAAGGGTACGTCATGTTACAGTGTACCGGAGGTTGTACACGGCAGCGTTCTTTCCTCCATAAAAAAAGCAGTAAGGTAACAATACCTAATGCCCCTATATCAGCCTCTAACAATCCAACTGGGACATATGTGGATGTGGGCACATGTGTAGTGTAAGAAGTTAAGAAGTAGCGTGAGTGCCATCCAAGTACTCAGAGAATTACAGGAGAAAACCAAGTACCGGTAGTGGTGACGGAACAAACCAAAAAAAGATGAACTTTGTTTGTTAGCTCAACCATCCTTATTTTGGAGCAGCAGAACACCTAAAAATGTTCAGCATGTATGAATTTGAAAAGAACTTGTTCGAGAGTGGTTGCTGTTATCTCGTCGTCTGGTAAAAAAAACTCATTGTGTATGTGTGTGTTTTTTGGTTGAACTGTGCTGCTACTGGCACGTTTGACTTTAGAAGAATATTATTCTAAAATACGACATGACACAACAAATACACATGCATGAGCAATATAATATTATACGCATACAATCGGATAGTGCCCTTTTCATGGAAAATACTTTTACAGGAAATATTTAGGCACGTTCACAGCAATATAAAAAGCACGTACAGTACAAGCACACTATATGGTGTGTGGCATGGCTCATGTTCACAAAGCATAACAGCAAAGCAATAGTGGCTATCATAATCATAGCCGTAATAGAAAGGAAATACACACATCTTCATAATAATGCCTTGATATCATATTCCCTAGACGGAGCAATATGTTGACGATTCGTTTTTTTACGGACAGGACGTTAGTCAACAATGATATCGGTAAACGCAGTATAAGGATTGGCGTGTCTGAAAAGAGGAAGTAATGGTGCTATAGACCGGTAGCAGCTCCTTTAAGGCATATTTTTTTTCGCAATGCAATATTTGCACGAATTTCAATCGAGGCTGACAGCGTCCACTAGGAAAACCAGGTCGTTGCTGTTAATATTATACTTCGTTACCCCTTTTATATCAATATCAGAATTACAAATTGATCGGGATTAGGCGTCATCAGCAGAAATTCCGACGATCAATTGACTTCCTTTGGGTCATAGGATTTTTAAAGGAAAGAAGCAGATATGAAAAATGGGGATATATATATCCACACCATGTTTACATATTCATTGCTTTGCTTAGCATGAAACCATATATTTGGCTACTTTTACTTCTACCTACATGCGTACATACATATGTCTAGCATAGTAATAAGATTTTAATATGATGAGACTGTTGGGAAAACCCGCCTGATCTTTCTAGTACGCATTTATATGCGTATGCATTTGGAACTCAAGTTCTAATGTACACACTTAGATAATCCGCAAATGCTTGCTTTGCCTTTCTCCAGATGCCTTTACTTTTCTCCTGTTTGCTTTTCCTGCTGATGGTATTTTTGTTATTTAGTTGATTTAGTCAAGCAAATGCTACACGTCGCCATTTCTCTGTTGTGTAAGTACATCTCTAGGCTGATGTTTAAACAGAGAGAAGAGGCAAGAGAATTTCAACCTTATCACATATTATATGTGGACATGAACATACCTTACCGAAAAGCTGCATTACTTTTCAGTCGGCTTCTTGTAATGATCACGATGATGTTCATGTGTACTCATAGAATTGATGCACTTTTTTCTGCTACTTTGAAGTAAATGTAGAAATATAGAAGCACACATGAGATTCGTACACGAAAGAGAAAAGGAAAGTGAAACATTAAACGCCAAGGAAGAAGCCGAGGCCATAATATGTATGTATATGTAGCAGTCGCTGTGGTAGTGGTAGCTCAACTTTGATCTCTAAGGAATCCGCAGACGGACGGGTGGGCAGATGGATGGATATTGCGGGAAATGTCTTGACTAGCCTTTCTTCGTGGGATTACTATATTTATGTTAGACATACACAAAATGTACGAACCAAGAGATACCGCACGTATTTGAAAATTTAATGGATTTCACAGATGCATGTACACACAATAAGCTGTCTTTCATCTTATCTGATATTCTACAAAAAGCGATGTTACTCTTTTCCAGATTACCTTTCCACATCTGCTATTTTCTTGGATCCTAATAGAAATTTTCTATTTACTTCTTAAATTCAAATCTACTTCCGACCAAAAGGTCATTTTGAAATGATGTGAATGTTAGCAAATAATGAGGAATTTCCATGCATTCCCCCTTATTGATGTGGAAATACTTGTGTGTGAATTCTTATTTGATAAAAGGAACAAAAATATCGAGGTATCGCTTCAATGCGTCATTCTCTACAGTTGTTCAAACAAACGCTCATTTATGACCATCCTTTGAAAAATAATATTGCCCTAAATGAAGATGACGACGAAAGTATTTCATTTCTCCGAAATTCCTTTTGCGGTGGTTATATTATTTCATAGAATGTAAGAATTTGCTAGAGGCATAACTTCTCTAATATCATATTCTATTATAGGGACAACCTTTCTCCCACTGCGTGTTTCACTTCCTTCTTTTTTGGTAGATATATGGACGGGGTTAATACAGCAAACCAATACAAATAATAAAATGCTGATATAGCTTCCGTTCCTATATTTTTGAAGCCCAAAAGTGTACAAAAATTGCGGTTATGAGGAAATAATAAGGATATAAACGGTGTGTGTCCATATATGTATACGTGTGAAACCGTCCCTTCTGTGTATGATAAGATTACTGCCTCAAGTTTCTATAAACCTGGCTGGAGTGCTATTTTCGTTGCACAGAAGAAAACCCTCTTACTAGACTCTTTCGACTTCAACCTGTCTTAACCATTGTGGCGGTAGTAGAAACGAACGAACTGGTTGTATTGTTGTAATGTGTGTGCAATGTGAAAGAATAAAGGAGCGCGCGACTTGTCAGTAAAGTGGAATTTCTTTGTCGTTGGTCCTTGAATTATCCTAGGAATACCCTGCTAAGCACATTCTATAAACCAAGCAGAAAAGTAATAAGGCACTGGTGTATTGTGAATGACAAGGGATGAAGTCAATGTCATGCGTTTCCTCCTTCTTCATCATGAAATGCTTCTATCTCTACCCAATTCGGGGATATTGAAGGAAAAGTATGGTTGCCTGAGGCGGCTTCCGCCGACAGAAAAGACGACACACGTAAGCATTAGGAAGGAGATGAGCGTTAGGAAGGTTGAGAGGCATCCAATAAGAGAAATTCACTCACAGTCACTTAACTAGTCATCGGATCTCAAAGTAAACGAGTCCATCCATCCAAGAGATTTCACATCCTTTCCTTCCACACCAAATCCGACTTTTATCCTTGTTCAACAGTAAAGCTGTTGAACTACAAAGGAAACCATATACATGTTCATATATTATACTTTCACTCGGGAAGGAACGAGCAAAAGGGTCAAGTGAAATGCCATCCCTTTATGACCAAATAATTCAAGTAGAAAATCTGTAAGGTTTCTTTATATGAAACTATAAACACTACTTGTATTTGTATACCTATTCTGCATATTATGCAATATTATTAAATACTATTAAATAGTCAACATTATGTAGATAAAACTTGCGATAATAACAATCATTTTCTGCCCCCATCCTAATTCTATTGCGTTTATTTGTATATGCTCGTATTTACCGAGGCATTGTCCAGAAGGTTGCAAAACAGGAAAATGTAAATTGTTTCCGTTGTATGTAGTTTTATTTATTTTGGACCTTTTTCTTGCAAACGGATTCTCGCACATGGTGAAAGTGTCTGTCAGCTTTTTTAGCTTTTTGCAAAATGGACGGCACAGTGTTTATAATCTTACACGCTGTACTATTGTATTGTAGAAGTTGTTGGTGTTGTTGTTGAAGGAGGATTTTTTACGATGATGGAACTTGCATGTTTCCTTAAGCCCCTTCTTGCTAACCACACATGCTCTTTCTTATTCTCTTACAACATAACATAGGGAATCCTCTTTCCGTACAACAATTTTTAACAAAATACATACATAAAACTGTTATCCTCACTATAAATAAATATCCTACCGGATAGGCAGGGCGAGATTTCCACACTAGTGCAAAAAGCTTCAACAAGGCCAACAAAGCTTACAATAACAGATAACTCGCGTGATTCAAAGCCAACTTGCTTTCACTAAATCTTTCTACAAAGAAAACTGGAATTTATGCCACCAATATAGGTATTCAGTACAATATGTAACTTGTAACTTGCTTCAAAATGCGTTGAAGGTACGGCGAAAAGAAAGAAACATAAAAGTCTTCCAAAACCTTGCTAGATCAGTGCATCTTAAAACATACATACATACAAATTATTGTAGACAAAACTGGGAAGCAATTCCCGTTGATCATTTGGAGTGTTACTAAACCGTTATTTCCGAGCTCTTTTGCAATGTGTTGTATGTATCATCTACGATGTAGTATTTCACTGTACTAAGCTTTTGTTGCATTCAAGCAAAGAAAACTGTAAGCATAGTCAGAGATTTGTTGACTTTCAAGAAGGAAAGTATGTAGACAATTTCTAAAGAGTGAGCTGAATAGCTGAACTGTGAAAGGTACAGTCAGTATTCTACAATTTGGTAAGAAAGAATCAGTGCCTAAATTACTATTACTGTTTTACCAGAGCATGGCAATTTTCTCGGGTAATGGACTTCAGTTTTAAAATTTTCAACAATGCCTTGTTTAAAAACGAAAAGTTTGAAATTAGTGGAACATAATTGCCAACTCCATTTCCATTTTTCTGGTCCTATAATATCAAACTGTATAATTATTGAATATTAAAATCCACAATGGAATTAGAGGACTGGTTGGTTCTGGTTGATTTCGCATAATTAGTTTTATGACAGACGTTAACCAACATGAGGTAAAATGGACAAACCGTCTTAATCATTCCGCTTCCAATTCCATTCGTTTCATCAGCACTTTGGAACGGATGCGGAAGCGCACGCAGTTAAATACGGTTTACACGCACAATTTCATTGCAGTAAAACTAATCTAAAAAATTCTTGTTTCCTTCCACATAATATACTTTTCTGTAGATGGTAAGTTAAGCAAAAAAGTTTTTTATGCTCATAAAAAATCTTTATTTGTCGCTCTCACATCTTAAACACATCCAGTCTGCTATAAAAAAGAAGAGTAAACTTTCGTCCCTGTACAATATGAATTCATTTACCACTTTTTCAGGCTCATCTCAACTTCGAACCTATATTTTATGCACTTCTCATCCGCTTCTGGTCTCAACCGAACAAAGTAAAAGTATAATATGGTTGTTGAGCAAGTTTCCCTTCCTAAAACACTTCATTCAGGAGAACACACACAGGCTTCTACTTAATGTTGTTGCTAGACTAGAAAACACCCGTACATTTCACAAAAAATGTCGACGTTCTGTATGCGTTTTATGCAACTTTTAGCTCAACCTAACTACTTGTCTTAAACAACCCTTACATGATGTACTACTACATTACATGCACAAAGTCTGCTGTGTATACTGCCGTTTCTTTTCTTATGTAAAAAACTGAAACATAAAAAAAGAACTTTCTTTAGAGACTCTCTCAGCAACGTTGACGGTGTTTCCTCAAGGTCCGCCGGAAAAAATATATTCGTAGATAAATAAGTGCAACGTTCGACTAAGCTGGAGTGTCTCAAAAACGCAGGCTATAAATCTTTTAAAAATCCGAACAAGACGAGGAAACTCTATAAGAATAATACTTATACAACTGAAGCGAAAAAATACTTGGCACGACATTCGGTGCATTTATGAAAGCCTTCTCTAACGCTGCTGCTGCCAACAAGAAATGCAATAAACGCGGAACAGGAAAGACCAAGACAGGAGGGAAGGAAAAGCCTAAAGGGCATAGATAATACATATTATAAAGCTGGGTTTCATATAATCTCCGTACGTAGTGCATATACATTCTTAAATACTTTTACTTTCTTTCTGTGATGACAGAATCACTAGAAACCTTGTCGTTGTCATTGCTGCTGCACAGTTCACTACACTTTTCTTCTTGTCATCGCAGCTAAATTATGAATGCACATTTTAAACGAGGCATGCACGCTTCATCCTTGTCTTCCACCAAACAGCCTTCTAGTCATCGTGTTTAGTCAGCAGTCAACATTTAGTTGACCCGAGGAAACGACAAAGAATAATAATTATTATTCTCCCAAAGCAAATGTGTACACTAATGGTGGCTTTTGGTTTCCCAGAACCTTGAATTAATCCGCGTACATGGCAAATTCCGAGAAAATCCTTTTCTAATATTCTCGTGTTCATTCATTCCATTCAAGTCCATGGCCACGGCCACATCATTATCATCAGCGGTATAATCAGCATCAACAGCAGCAGCGGCGACAGCATCGTCCTTCTCATCATCATTTTCATGACTTTATCATCAACCTCCCCATTCATGTAGTAATCCTTCTACCTTGCTACCTTTTATATTGCTGCTGGTGATACGATAATAAATGCAAACTGGAGAAATTTCAAGAGTATGCTTTTACAGTTGCATTGTGGCATACGCATAGTTAGGTATATATATAACTGGATGAAACTCCTACACAGACAAAAATATATTTTTGGTGATATTACACATGAAATAACAGTCAAGCAGTAGAGAAATGTACGGTTGTTTTTGCTGGTAGCTTGCGTAGGAAAATGCGTGGTATGATACATCCCTAAGGGTTGCCTTCATTATCAAAAGACGATTTCATGCCTGATGAATATTACTGTAAATGATCCCGTGTCCGTGTGTTGTCTTCGTCTCCTCCTTCCTCATCAACGTGTGTTCTTAGACCGACTACTACATAGTCACTCAAGCAGCATACAACAAAACATTATACCACTCCAGACAAAAAGCGATAATATGGCTTTTCTCCCTTATCCCTCGGCTTACCAGTGTATTCATTTTCTCTACATGTTTGTTCCACGTTTCATTTGTTCCTTTCACAATTATTTCAAAGAAAAGACTCTGAATGTCTTCTCCGCTGTGAGGTTTGTCTTGTCCTGCATCCATTTTCTTCTCCGGCTTTAACTTTACAACCTCCCCATTTAGCTATAGACTTAGTTTCTCTTGTGTTATACGGCTGCATAATATGCAATGTGTGCATTCAAACCCTCTTATACGAGATAGAATGTTCAGGGAGCAGTGGTGAATAAATATCACAATCGTGGCTAACTAACTGGTGGGAAAGGAGACAGAACTAGTGAATGAGAGCCGGTGAAATTATGTTTGGACTCTGCTTTTTCTTCATTACTTCTTTCAACAACAGAGCACAACTTGGAAAACAAAAATATGGAGCATTTCTAGCATATACCATCTAGAAAGCAAGTAGTATAGTATCAAGAATACAGAAGGAAAATAGGCAATTTTAACCCTCCTTCAGTAACACAGGCAAGTTTACAACCGCAGTTGTCGTTTCAAAAAAGGTTTCCTTTACTTATCTCATCTCGCTCAAGACGAACATCTTCTTGTAACTACAAGTGAAATTACGCATAAATGAGAATACAGCATGTATAGTTTGTGTATATATTATGGTCTGTTTTATTATACAACCAAACAAGATGCATGTGAGCTGTGAAGGTACATAATAACAAGTTTAACAACTGTATTGGTGTACAGTGAAACTCGACGCGTTGCGTTTCTCATAGAATCCACAAAAGAACGGAAACACAGTTGGTTTTCCACGCTTCCCGTTATTATGCATCACAGAAGCATAACGTCATCCGTACAAGTCTCCATTTTTCTTTTTATTCCAGAAGCGGCAGCAAACAACCCACTCAACAGAGCGTTTCGCTTTACAACCAGTATGAAATACAGTTTTTACATAAAACTTAGAGTATGCAAGATACAACTGCAGTGATATTTTTAAAACAATAAAGTTTTGAAATTGTAAAGGCCGCATTGAAATATTATGCAATTTAAGAAGAAAAGTGAAATACCTTTTTACATGATTAAATGACTTTGGTAGTATTTCTCCTACAGAAGCAGTAGTTCTGAAAAAGTTTATATGAAACTTGCACAAGTTTTTTCATTTACGTCTTTTGGGGACCCATCTCCTTTAGAGGATTGTTGGCATTTAAAAACACATCTCTTTGATAACGTGCCTACACCAACCAAGGTCAAATAATGGTTTCATCATAAGCACTTAAGTAGCCTTCTTCACCAATTAAAAATGAAGTTCATGGAATAAAATGCTTGGTGGTCTCATGCAACCCTAATGCCATCATAACAAGCTCGTTAGGGAGGATGTTCTCTGCTTTTCGTGTGAAACTACATCTACTAAAAACGTACTTAATACGCTAGTCGTCAGTTCTTACCTTGTAAATTTAATGAGAGCAAAATGAGCATTCCCAACTGGATCCAGATAGCACGTGACAATCCACTAAAGAAGCGTTGCTGCTGCTGCTGCCCTTGTTGCCGGCATTTCTTTCCATCGTCTGAAGTGTTGCCACTCCACTCCAGTCCAATCTTGTTCATTGGCATAGACGAAGGGCAAACTGATGACGAAGTGTGTTGATGGTGGTGATGATGATACTGATGGTGGTGGAGCAAGCGATCTGAAGAGGCCACTGAATCTGATGCCGCGACAGCTGTATCAATTTCTCCAATGTTCCCTTCATTGTAAGTAGAATCAAATGGGCTGTTATGCAACCAAGAAGAAAAAGCTCGATCCACCGCCACTTGTCGTCTACAAATCTTTTTCTTCTGATGCTGCTGTTGTTTCTGATAGAGTTGATGCTGGTGACATTCTCCAAAGTCATTACCACCATAATCATCCCGTCGTTTTTGGCTACATGACATGCATCCTGCAATAGCGGTAGTAGTAGTAGCAGCAGTAATGGTGACAACCTCACTACTCTCCAAGCTATTACATCTTCCACCACTGCCGCTGCCATTCCTCTCCCGTTTTTCCATTGATGGTAATTGATGATCGAGACCACTTATCTCGCTCCCCTGACTTCCGTCCTCCAAGGAGTTTTCTAAGGAGGGGCTGATCATATTATTATTGCCCGTACTTCTTTTACGAGAATAGGAATAATACGGAGAACTCTGGCGAGCAGTAGCATCATCATCGCTAGAGCTATTACTACTGGCATGACTTTTCCTAGGACTATTACATGTCTCACGTCTTCTCTCCATTTTTCCCACGGTTCTTACAAGCCCGAAATCAAAATCTTGCTGGCACATTTTTCTTTTCACGAAAGGAAGATCAGTCACTGTTTCTCTGCCTTTTTATACAAACAATCTGTATTCTTCTCCAGTCACTATCTACTCGGGGAATTTGGGGAAGGCAAATTGAAAAAGTACATTTACATACAATGTAATACTCCGCAGTTTTCTACTTACGAAGAAAATACATTTTATTGTCGAAAAAAACAATATAAGTCTCAAAGTTCTCTAGCCAGAAAGTCAAAATATCTTATAAATAACTGTACAAGACAGCAAACTTAGTGACACGAGTTTATGGGAATAACTTTTATGTAACGAAATGAACAATTTATTTATAAAGTACTTAATAATGCACTTGTACCGGAATGGAATATAGCTTTAATGTGAAAGGGAGCTGCATCCATTACCATACTTTCTCCAGCCATACAATATTACTGTGTAATGTGTAATATAGTGGTGTTCCAATCCACAGTATTTTTTACAACATTTGACGTTCCATTCACAAAAACTGTTTTGTATACTACTTGACTTATTCACTTTCTCCGCTTGTTTTTCCTCTTTTGTTCAACGAAACGAAAGTATCTTGAGAGAAGAATGTCTGGCTAGACAGTGCGTAGTGGAGGCGGCGATGACGGTGTTAGTAGTATAAAACGCTTGGTGGCACGGTACTGCACGCTTACAACTCGGCTGTGACCAATTTGTTGACATTAGCCATAACTCATGATCAACTTTGCTTTGCGTTCTTATCTTACTACACTTCTCACAGGGAGTCTCTCTCTCTCTCTTTTCTCTTTTATTTAGTAGATTCCAGTTGAATCGTCCAAGATATTAGCAACGCAGAAGTGTTTTCCCGTTTCTTCCTTTTCTTTTCAAATAGGATAAAGAAAACATTAATGGAACTAGGCAGCAGTGCTCAGCAACGCGGCAAGTATGCACGTATTCCTCTCAAGTACTATATGCCTCAATAGTAGGCATTCAATGCGTATTAGCTTTATATATATTTTGTATAATATGTTCTTCTAAGTTTTATTCAATTATTTGCTACACATCGACACAAAAGAAGTCAGCCAAAGACGATATTGCTTGGGAATAGTTTTGGTTCACTCTCTTTCTCTACGTACGTATTCTCTATGCCTCTCCAGATCTATTTTTTTTTCTAAAAGAGAGTGAAGATAAACCCTGAAGGGCAGATATATAGGCGAACGGTGGGGAAAGCGATAGAGATGAATAACATGAAAGCAACGAGGAAAAAAGATTTCCTCGCTCTTTTTTGTTTTCTTTTGCTTCAACACTTTTCTCTTATTTCACTCAGGCTGTGTATATGCTTCTTTTTTCCAGAGATTCTTCTACCGTTGCGTTCAACTCTCTACTGATAATGCCGTCGTGGTGGTCTACTAGTGATATATGTACTTCCGCCACCACAATAACGTTGTAGATATACTAAATGAAGGATAAAAGTTTCCAAGTGCGTTACTCCTGCTTATAAAGGTGATATCTCGCTGAAAAGGATTTGCTCTTTGAATTCCTTTTTATCGTCTCTTCAATGACATTTACTGATCTTATTGTATTCCTTTAGTAGTCCACTTAACCCAACTATGTCATGAGATTGGTATTCCCATTCTTTTGAATCTTTAACATTATTGTCTGCGTTAAATTACGTATAATATGTGACAAACCAAGTTAGCAGATCAATAATAAACGATGTTTTCTCCTTCACATTTGTTCATCATTGACGCACCCAATTCGCACAAGCAAATTATGCTATTTCGTTCAAAACCAATTTTCTTCCTTGTTTAGAAAATTGCCTACTGTGAGATTTCCCTACGTTTTAAATTCATGAATCCTGATATTCACGACACAAATTCGATCATTAATATTGAAGCCAAAGAAAACGGTGTGCTAAAAATAAAGTCAAACACATTTACGTGTAAATATTTATATATTATTCAGCGTTTATAAGAGAAGAGTTAATATTAGGTAAGCTTCCAAAACTGTATTGAAAGGTGTCCTTTTCATTCCTATACATATATACCTAGTTACACATCGCAATAAACCAAGTAATGGCAGCGGAAACCGAATAATGTCTGTTGTCGTCTTCACTGTTTCGCTATTCGGTTTACAACCAAACTAGTAACTTGATTTGGTCCTTGTATCTACAAGCTCTAAGGTAAGTATAAAGCACACAACCTCACAACAGCACTGCACACATTCTTAGGAAAACATTGCACCAGTGTTTGCATTGAGGATTGATTGTTTGTCGGAAAAGAGGAAATTGTAAGTAGCAAGTTTAGGTGTTTCGCCAATTCTCCTGCTATTTGATAGTTTTATGTTTAACTAAAAGACATGTACATTTATATAGTGTATAAGCATCTCTTTGTCAGTATATAATTACAGGATTCAACATTCCTAAACTCATTCCTGGTTGGAGGTAATGCTGTGTAGACTAGCGAAAGCACAGCAGCAACTGCAATAGCTCAGCAGCAGTAGTTCCCAGTAGAGTAGTATAATATTATGTACTTTTGTTCTTATTCCTTCACTGTAACCGAACAGCAACCTTTTTTTCGTTTGCTTTATCGTTGTTCGAGAAGGAACACACACATGCACTGCCTCAACACAATAGTCACCAGTCACAAAAAAAAAGTTGGTATGAGAGAGTAACCTTTTTTCATACAATTCGCATAAAACATAAGATATTATAGCATTTTGGTAAATCCGCAGCTCCTCGTTTATGTATAGGGTATATTTTTTGAAGTACGAAAAGTCTTCCTGCTCGCATACAATTCGCTTAGGTGTGGTGGTGAATAATACAAAAGGCCGAAAATTGGATCTCCCTTTTCCTGTTCTTTTTTATTTACATCTGCAACTCTGCAAGATTGTAAACAAATTATTTATACGATGTACACATATTTGCGATACATTTAACTTTACCAGATAAAAGAAAAATGCTTTATATACTCTTTTTTTCCACCTTGTTCATCTTTAAGTACGATTGTCACAATAATATTCTGAAAAAGTATAGTCAGATTGTTATCCTTCACGGATGTTGCCTTCAGGTTTATTACAATACCGCTTGGTACGCAACAAAGAAGGAACCTGCTGTGGTCGTCAGCTAACAAGAATGTTTCAGTAGTCTTACTTACTTTGTTACAATAATGATTTGCAATGAACGCAAAGACGTTGTTTATTCATAATGTGCAATTAGAAATATGCGATTCTTTCAGGTATTTGCAATGTCTTACTTACTTTGTTACAATAATGATTTGCAATGAACGCAAAGACGTTGTTTATTCATAATGTGCAATTAGAAATATGCGATTCTTTCAGGTATTTGCATTGCAAACGCTAAAATTCAAGAAAGGAAGAACTGTGCATTCCTTGAAGAGCTCTTCCTTTCTTGAATTTTTGCCTAACATAAAGCTATGAATAGCTTCAGTAAAATAAATCAGTAAAAGAGTGTACCTAACGGAGACAAATATTTAAGTAAGGAAAGTATTACTTTGCTAAATTGGTGCTGCTAGTGCTACCGTATAATTGCATAACCAGTAACCTTTCGATACAACTAGAAACAAATGTTGTAGCTTTAAAGATGAAAGGATCGAATAGCGTGATGTTAAAAAATCAAGAAAAAGGAATCGTAAAATCGGGGTAAGGTGAATTTGGGAGGAATATAAATAGTGAATGCATGTAAATTAAGCTCAAAATCACACCATTAAGAGACATTAGGGAAATGGAGAATATTTTTTACAATTGACGGCAATCGCAATTTTTATTCTATTATAAGTTTTATTCAAGCCTAATAAACGCATACGTAAGACATTTTATTGGTCGACTCACCCCCGCAGCCGGTATTTAGCAACCACATTAACTAATATAATGTTTTATGTTTTCCTTTTGTAGCACGAGAAAATATGGAATTCCATAAGTTATAATATGCATATTAAGTTGGATGAAAAAGGAGAATTGCTATAAATACTTTTGCAATATATAGTCAACTAGTTTTAACGGATATATAAAATTGAAAGGTCTGAAGAAAGTTATACATGTACGAATGGTACCCAAATTAGAAGATAGCAGTCTAGTTTATGTGAAAGAATATTGTGAAAAGAATGATTTTATGATTTTTTAACCAGCTACACAAAATCGTGGGAAAACATAATATTGCAAAAAAGGAAAGTAAGGACTAAAAATTGCTATGATTAACACTTGTTTTTCAAGAAATAACCCTTTCGGATAACACCTTTAAGCGTTAAAATGAAAACTATTGCATCAAATATAGTTGTTACTGCTTCACGCTAATTGGTACTGTGGCCGGGCAATTAAAGTGTACCAGTTCATACATTATAACCAAAAGTTTACTGTACATTTTACGGTTTTTCTCATGATATGTCTTCCTAGGGAAAAAATATATACACTAAACACCTACATAGCTCGACTTTACAGTAGATTCCACTGGATTAAAATACCCGTAAAATTGTATTTAAAGTG
>JAHZMV010003049.1:0-17242 GCA_027743765.1 Coecobrya sp. COE2 | reverse complement strand
GGAAACTGGCACGGAGAATGTGAAACAACAATATGCAGTGAGTAAAGCAGGGGACAATACTGTATAGCAAAGTATTAGTTTTGGTGGAGAGAAAGAAGAGGGGATTATCTTGTCATGTTGTGAATTATGTCTCTCTTGGCTTGAAGGGAATATGGAGAGAATTTTTAATTTATAAAGTAGGATCTTGGGGATTCTTCGTAAAATTAAGTTTTTTCAGGAATACTAGTGAGGTCAGCAATAAGGCTCACTGCAAATTTCGATGTGTGGATGAACATAAAGTAGGTATCTCTCGTTTGCTTCTTATAGTATCTCCAGTGGCACAAATCATATTATGGTAATAAAAATACTTCTAGGTTCGTAACAACTATAAATGCTTCGCATTACTAATATTGAAAATATGTAGGTATATCAAGTATATTTTATTATTATACCCTGCCTTCACAACATAATTTCTGTGTAGAAAGGTTTCCCAGCGTTTTATATACGTCCCAATTCATGAATTTATTCGTCATCAGCACTAACTGATTTTAATCAATATAGTTTTAAACCAAATAATTTCACTAATTTCATGCGCTCATACATGGTTGGCTTATAAGTAGCTTCCTTTGGAAATCATACTTGTTACACGGACCTTATAGAGTTTTGTCTCCACTGAAAACAAAGAAGTTATAAATTACAAAACAGTAGTCGCCGCCTCGCCGGCCACCTTTGCATATTTACAGTTTCCTTCTCTTTCTCTATGAATTAATTACCCAATCTAAATTCTCCCTTTTCCATTAACAGTTTACATTCATAGACACAGATATTTATTTACTAAAGTTTTGTATTACTTCACTCCAGTCAGGAGGCTAAATGTAAAGATGGCAATGGAGATGGAGAGTAAAGCCAAGAGAGTGAGAAAGTCACTTTCTACAATTACCGTAAACATGCTTTCATTTTACTATGGTAAGGAATATAGCAAAAGAATAGGCAAAGCCACATAATGCAGTCAATTTCAAATACAGTTTAGAATCTTCACCTGCTATGCAGTTATCGCTATCTATTATTTAAAGAAAAAATGCTTCCGGGGTTTCCCAAGGTATTGTAATATACATATATAATATATTATGTTTACTAGTTTATCCTTATAAAATGGTTTTACTACTCCAACTGTTCTACATCATGCTGTTTTCCATTAACACAGCTAAAATATCTAACGGAAACTTCGTTTGGTACGAGAAACTAAAAATTTACAAGCTTTTAATATAGGGCTTCTACTTGGAATACATGCATATCATGCGTACCTTTAGGAAAGGTCCTTGTGTTGTAGAGAGATGTTTTTAAAAACTGCTAACCAACAAACTCATTTTACTTTTTTAAATAACAAAATTAATTTCCAAAGAAGCGCAGCAATGAGCAGTAGCTTATGCTAACTGCGACCCGCCGTCACATTCAGAAACAAATCAACGCAAGTTTACCTCTTCTTGTATCAACATTGAGTATATACAATGCAATAATATTTTCATGTACTTCATTAGGCTCAAAATAGGATCAATAGTTTCTAATAACATTATTCAGAGGATTCTCTATAATATATCTTTTAGAACAAATTCTAGTTTTTAAGGTCGTATGGGAATATATTCCAATATAATGCATGTATGTAGGTAAGTAACTAGGTATATTTATTGTAGAATATGTAAATATAAGTCAAAGGAGTAGAACAAAAATCAAAACCAGGTATGCCTTCTCTTGCTTTGAGTATGAGAAAAGAGAAATATATCAAACTGCAAGTTATTAATTTAAATCCTTTACATCGTACTTTCGTTACAGTTTACCATTCAGCAAAATGAAAATAATAGTACTGAATTTAAACGGTACAATAGGATACATTATGCAGTTTGGGTTTGAGGAAAAATGGTGAGTTCATGTATGGATTTTTGCAGGTGTGAGAACCTTGATAAATATTCTAAAAAATCAAATCTTCAATTTTATAGCAACAAGACTTGTTTTACCATTGCATTATAAGTATACTATGCTAAATTGATTCCTTCTCGAAGATATGGCAATAGTAAACAATAATGCCTATTTTTTAAAGTCTAATGCTGAATTCAAACGCAATTTTACTTGTACTATAGTTTTGATTTTTCTACTCACAAAAAGCTGATTCTATTACATATTTTATATTACAAGGTCTATGTGATAAACGAGAAGTGGATAAGCTCAGAAAAATCGAATGAATTCCTGAAAAATTAACCAAGAGGACGAGGTGAACTCAATGTTCCTCTATATACGCATTTCTGTGATCAAAATTCCATCATAATAATAATACCTACATGTACGTACAAAACGGTTTGTACTAAAATTGCATTGCACACAAATCCCCCTCAACTTTCTGTTGACGTGTCAGTATTTGGTTGTGTATCATTCATATATTATACATTACAAATATCTATCGTTTTAATGTACATGCACGTGATGTGTGTATTAGACAAACGAATAGTGGCGATGATGACGTGCTGAAATTATGGAGAGGAACAAAATAAAAGAAAATGGCACAGACGGTCATATTGCATATCATCAGTGAATACTAATATTCTCTGGTAATTTTATGTCTAAATCGTCAAGAGTCAATTGATGGTTTCAACTCTATAATTTTCTCTCGTGTAGCTCCTCCATTCTTCATAGATACACACACACGGACCACGAAGGTAAGTAATATCGTGCAAGTGCATCCCGGCATATTCACTTCACTCACTCACTAGCCATTTCTGCAATGTACGTGCATGATTTGGATTTGGAATGCTTGACTTTGCTTTAAAATTGAATTGATATACCAAAACAAAGTAATCATGAGCTGTCTGATATGTGCTTGAAGCTAACAAAAAATCAGCATTTCAAATGATTGGCGTATTTATTTCAATTTCCATTGTTATGCTTTTGAATTCGTAAAATAATCAAAATCATCGAGTGACGAGTGATAAGGATTCAAACCGTTAATATTTTGCTATGTTCGATCAGACTGGTAGTTTTCTTGTTCGTTGGTTGCTAAAATACAAAATGACAATCAGAATGCATGTAGTATCGTCAACAATTTGAAACAACCACTAACAAATTTTGTCAGAAAAGTTTCCTGCACTATTCCACCCAATACATTCTGCTATGCGCCAAACGAGTCGATAACATTAAATATTCGTTGATGACTCTTATTTTTGTAACAAACGTCCGGTTGCATTTCCGTCCGTCAATCTTGTATCTTCTATCTTGTAACAGTAACTGTTGTCAATCTCGGATTAGTCATGAAATATATCCAGAAGGACGAAGAGGGAATTAAAAACCAATTTCTACAAAAAATGTAGCGATTTCTTTTAAAAAAATTAAAGAAATCATTTTAACAGACCCATCATCACTAATCATCATTCTTTCTAATTTTGAGCAGCCCATGATGTATTATTATATGATAATGAAGATAATATTTTATAAAGAAAAAGGTTTGCCAAGAAAGGAGCGTTGCAGACGATGAAGAAGAAAATAATGCTATTATTGTAAAAGTGGGCACTCTGTTCCTGCTCTAGGTCTTGTACCACAATAGCAGTAGTGAGTGAGTGCTAGTCATATGCTCATGCCACAACTGTGATTATTAAGATTACCAGAAGGAGTGGGTAGCCAACATATTTGAAAAGACGAATTGCTGCTAGCATTATTCACATTTTATGCATATATTATCAAAAAAGATTAAGAAATTTAGTTGGTAACAATAAGTCTTAATATGTTTTTAAAAGGTTGTTTCATACGATGAGCCAAATGCCTTGTATGATTGCTCGTACGTACGCTGACTGAAAAGAATGAGAAGGGTTTATAATTTAAAAAGTTCGTATTTTCTCTTGTTTCGCGTTGCATGCAGCTCGTAAATTTTCATTCGTTTTTAGCAACACTAAAATCATCTTTATGCACATGATTGTATTTGAAAAATCATTTTCTGTGCATTTCTTCCAAATCTTTGGCTTCACTCATTTTTACTGTGGTTTATACTATACTGCTGTGTTCAGTTTAGTTCACGAAAAGACATGCAGATGTTTTTGATTGGCTGAATGGAATAATGATTAGATGATGACTAAATAAAGATATTATCTTGGTAGTAATTGGTTTGCATTATTATCAAAGAAGTTACGCTGACCATGATAAACAGTTGATTGTATATTGAGTGGCATGTATCGTAGATGTGCATGTCTTTCTATCATGGTGAGAGATATTTCGAAAATCGAAGCATCAGCGTTTATCTTCAGATTTTAAATTTGACATAAAATAGTAAAGATTTATTAAACATGAATTATTATTTCACATTGTTAATTTTTAATGAAGGGTTACCCAGCGGCCAACAATGAAGGCTGTGTAGCAAAACTGTAATTTTGAGTTTTGGTGTTTGATTTGCTTAACACATTTAAATACTATTTACAAATTTCCAAAATTCCATGGTGGATTCTCAGCTATGGAAGAGAATGGAAGCTATAAATAGTGCTTGAATTTGTACTTATTTTATTTTGCAATTTATTCTGCATTCAACTTTTACCTATTCACAGGTAGATAAAAGCTTTCTTGTTCAAGTCAAAACTTAATTTTCAAAATTTTAAAGTTTTATCTCCCGTCTTGCACCTATATATTGCATGGCTGTTCAATTTTTGGCCACGATAAAGAGTATACATACATACTTTCAGTAGAACCGTACATCGTATTCCTTCGATAAACCTATACCATTTCTCCCAAACATTATGCGCAAAGAAACGACGACGGCACGGCACGGCTGAGACTGCGTGATGTTTTTTGTTTGAAATATCTTTAGGGTTTTTTCTTCAAAGATTCACAATCTTTCTAAAGACTATATGTAATGTAAATGTATATATGTCTACATTTATTTATACATGCTTCCATATATCTTGTATTAGGAAAGGAATGTGTTTTTGGCGTAGAGTACATAAACTCGTCTAGTTATTCCTTTCTTTTTCGTATTCTTCATCTCCTTCCACTCCTTTTCTGTTTCACCTCATAAATAAATCTTACGTCCAACGCAATCCCATTAATCACTGGTCTCATACATAAATTAGTCCCTGTGCTGCTGCTGCGCTGTGTTGTTGTTACATGATGCGCGCACTGACAACATGAGTCTTGTGAATCTTCTCAAGATAGAGAGAGAGAGAGTGACTGAACATGATGTATGTATGAACGTCTGTCTGTTGAGAAAAGAAAGAAAATAAGATGGCAAACGAATCTAGTACGTATAGATACTTATAAAAATCTTTGAACAATGTAGTTCTCTGCATATTTTATATAGTTAATCTTATAGAAGAGTTGGATTACGTGCGTAGTATTATTCCTTCCTGGTTTATTTTTTTCCCGTGTAGTACATGGAAATAAATTACGAGCGACAAAAAATTCTTATTTTGTTCCATGTCCCAAATCGTCATGTTGTTTTTCTTCCAAATCTAAAACAAGTACATTCGTAAATTTTCTGAGCAATACGGTGTACTTTGAACAAAAATAAAATCTCTCATAGTTTCAATTCATACTCATTTTATTTACACCCTATACTCCATCAGTTGATCGGCGACTAGTCATACACTAACTTGTATTTTAATTTCACTGTCAGTTTTACGCCTACGATGTTTGTCTAATTCAAATGATTCATTGTAATATCACAACAGCAAACATCTCTGCATCTATTAATAACGCATAACAATGAATTTATTCGATTGCATTGATTATTGCACCCAGTCAGAGGTTCACAAGTAATATGCATTCAAACATAAAAAGAATCATGTATATATGATTGACAATACGTTATAGTCGATTGCAACATTATAGTAACTTAAGTCTCTACAACACACATTTCGTTTTATAAAGGCTTTATTTTAAATCCATAAGCCGCTAAACTAGATCTTTTCTTTAAGTATTAGCGACTTGGTGATCCTCCTTCATGTCATTATGCTCGTCATCAGCACCTCACAAGCTCAAAGCTATGCATTGTACGAACGTGTAATCTCCACACACAAAGTAAATCCACGATGATGATGTAGCATCAAGTTTCCATTTCCCAGGGAAGGAAAACCGGAAGGGAAAAGTAATCGAATCTATATCATATACCCCAACATTATGATCCATAAGCTTTTTGTGTGGTGTGATATGTGCCTTTTCTATATCGTATTATGGGATAGGTGTAAATTTTAGATCCCTCCATCACATCTTCGAAACAAGTCTATACACAGACGACGTTGTGTAGTTTGCAGTATAAGTAGCGATCATCATGAACGGGAAACTTTTTCCTTTAGGCTCTCTCTCTTCTCCTGGTTCGCTTAAAAGAGAAAATCTTTTGAAAGCCATTATTGTATTCCTTGTGTTTGTGCGTTAGGGAAAGCGAAAGGTATGGGTGAAAAGAAAGGTTCCAAACTAACTTAGTTTGAAAGAAGAGGACTTAAAGAAAAGGAAAGAATCAAAAGATATACTGTACTTGCTTTTGAGTGAAACTCCATTCCTTTTCTGTATTCTGATTACTGTACACATACAACGATCAATGCAATAGTGAAGCACAAGATTACATATAACATACTGCAAGCACATATGTATATACACTCTGTTATAGATATATGCATTAAGGCGTACTTTAATATGATTACATACAAAGCACATCTATCTCTTTCTTTTCCTCTCTCTCTCTCTCATCTTCTCCTGTTCACTACGAGATGGATTATTCTTGTAAGCCATAGCTCTTCTCCGTCGTCTTCTCCATCTTCATTGTATTTTATCTTTGGTTCCCTATAGATTTCCACCAGGTTAACTGTCTAAAGAAGAAAACGAATGGATTCCTTCGTCGTTTCGCCTTGTCGGAGTATTTTGCCTCTACTCCTCTACGAATTTCAGTAGGATAAGTACAAAAGTACACAAGAAAGAAGCAGAACAACGAGAAATGAAGGGAAGCCAAACAACAAAGCGCACACGTGAATGGAGACTATGGAGAAGAAAACCCAGAAAATATAACGAATTTCCAGAAATGAACACAACCACCATCAACAACAACAGGAAAAAGTACAAGTTTATATGATTATTGCTCTTGTATGAGTAAGTAAACACACTTATATATTCTAGATTTATATAGACGTATGAGTGTACATTTGGTATAATATTATGTTCATTATTGTTTGTCCTGTAGTTGTGTGTCTAATGCTTTATGTGTTGTGTTTTCCTGTATATTCCAGTAATTTTCATATATATTATATACCTATATAGGTATGTACGAAAAGTTTGCTGCCGAAATAAACACAGGGGATATTCCGAATGGTGCAGTAGTGAGTGCGATGCTGGAAAGAGACGAATGGCGGAAAAGGTTTTTCAGATTGATGGGCAAAGTTTAATCGAAGATGGGAATTCATGACTTTCTCCTCTGCTTTTCCACTTTCTTCGTTTGCTTTATAGCATTCCCAGAGTCAGAAGAGGACCCTTTTTCATTTTCAGGAGAGAGAGCCGACGTCAGACAGGGAACTACATATTATACTTGGTTGGATAGAAATAGCTATACATGTATAGGTATATCATAAACTTTCAAAGTAAGCTTTTCAAGATGAAGTTCTTTTGATAAATCTCATAAGAAATAGAACATCTTCGGCGTCTATTTTTTTCTGGAAATATATCATATGCAATACAGAAATGTATAAATGAGCCTTTGCACAAAGCACATCCAAATTCAATATATGTGAGTGGAACTTCAAAATATATTCCACACTAAATGTTCTGGATAGAAATTCTCTAAACCTATTCAGAATGGAAAGTTTGAAGGATTGATGAGCTATAAGGTGTATACGTTGTCCCTTTCATTCTGCTAAGCGAGCCCTTGGCAATCCTATCGGCATTACATCACATCTTCATGTATTTGTGGATGGAGCCAAAAGTGAAAAAAGTAAAAAGGCCGTTTAGAAATTCTAACGGATTGAAGAGATCAGTTTTAAGTGCGTTAACCTAGTTTAGTTCATTTTCCCTTTTAGATACTAACTCACCATGTCATTATATTATTCCTTCACATTTATTATTATACTCGTACTTTCCCAAATACAAGTATGCCGTATTACATGTTAAAATATATACATATAGATATCTCAAATCTCTATATAGCTTCATGTTCTTTATTACCGCCAACAGTATATATTTTTACTTTTCGAAAATGGATACGATTTGACTTGGTGACTCCATGAAAATAAATCTTGAGATTTTCCTAATACTTTTTTGTGCGTGGCTTCCCTCACTAGAATTCGGGTAAAATGTGATGTTGCTTCTACTGGTGGATACCAGAGGAAGCGAGAAAACTTTTAATGAATGGCTCAAGTTCAAACTGAGACTTTAATTTTTTCGCCAACTCGGCATTATTTGAAGATGTAAAGAAGCCGCGGTTGAAACACACAAAGTATGCTGAAGGCTGAACTGATATAATATATTGAACCATGAATGTTTGTGAGTAGTCGAGTTTCAAGTATGTAGTTGCTAAATGTCAGGAAAATACCTTTACGTGCTACAACTGGATTTTAATATTTACATACAATAAAAGTGGCTAATGAATTGTACAGAATTCTTTTCTGGAAAAGAAGCTTAATTTTCAAAAAGTTGTTCGTCATCCGTAAATAGATAATGAAAAAGTAAATGAAATGAAAGGCACCTCCTATGTTTTTGCACGATGACGCCAACCCGTGCGTTTTCTCTTTTATTGTTTAAGTGAGATATTTTTGGCCGTTATCCATGACAGTGCCTTGCATAAATGCAAGCACATTCTATCTGAAATACGTATTCAAATTATTTTTCTACCATGTTCAATTCAGCCCTCTTCTATATACGTATACTGTAAATATCTACTTTCTTTCCAATTCTTTAAAACAGGTCAGAAATAGGTAAACATAATGATGATGCAAGCAAAAATATGTGTAAGTTCTTTCAAAATTCTAACTATTAGAAATATTATATATTTTGTGCATTGACGAAATACATTAGCATCATCATCTTATTATTCATAAAAGTTATATCTCTTCCAGCTAAAGAACATGATTATGAAGTAAATATACGACTTTACCGAGTGGGCTAAATGTGTTTTAGATTGTTATGAATCATGACAGACTGCACACGATATAAATATACTTTACTATGCCGTCTCTTTTGCTTGCTTGTTTGACTGGGAATAGAGGATAGGCAAACAAGCTTTGAAAGTTGAGTGAGCGTAGCGTGTATCATGGAACAGCGTATAGAAGTTCTAGAGGAAATGCGATATTTTATCAAAATAAACTGTGTAGCTTGAATGAAGTATACGATGTGTGGTGGGTGAGCGAGCAACAACGCTGAGTTGGGTGAGTAAAACCCATAGCTCTTCGTTTCTTCGCCTTCTTCTTTGTGTGGAAACATTCTCCTCCAGCCGTGCATGATAGTTGATTACAAAATCAATAAGCTTGCTCACGAAGACGACATCTGATACAAAATACCATTGTTGCAATATAGTCCCCCACATAAACCTGAAGTCGAAGAAAGAATCTTGATACTGTAGCAGCGTTACTACTGAGTAAAGAAAACGATCTAGCAACAACACTCCAAAAGTTGTGCATTTCAATATATTATGTATAAGCTATAACCGCATTTTATACAAGCTGCATTTTATATCAGTAATCATTTCTAAAGCCCTTCTCTAGTAAAGATTTTCATATTTTTGTGTTTATATTTTAAAAATTGATGATTTTTTATTACATGTAGAGTGAAATCCAAGCGAAAATTAACCGAAAGCCATATATCAGTTACATTGTACATTTTAAACGATTTCTAAATTCATTGTATCATCGATGATGGATGCATGTTGATTAAAACCGTATTGTAATTATTATCCAAACAATGATTAAATTAAAGGAAGTACATGAGATTTTCTTTTGGGGCTAAATGTCTCCATTTGGATTAAAATATTTAAACGTTTGCAATATACAAGA
This sequence comes from Coecobrya sp. COE2, assembly GCA_027743765.1. Taxonomy (NCBI): domain Eukaryota; kingdom Metazoa; phylum Arthropoda; class Collembola; order Entomobryomorpha; family Entomobryidae; genus Coecobrya; species Coecobrya sp. COE2. The sequence continues at coordinate 7,268 of JAHZMV010003049.1, read as the reverse complement.
AACTCAACCGAAAACGATAATAATCCATCATTGGCATACGGTATAGTACTCCTGGTTCACTACCTTCCATTCAATCCCTCCATGTGGCTACTTCTTGCATTACAATCCGATTCTTTGCTGATATGTTACCGATAACGAACATATTATAGCATTCCAATCATTCAGTTGTGGTATGTGATTGTTTAACACTCGTGTTCGAAGTGTACAAAACACGGATTTGTTTTATTAACCAAAATACCAGCACCATATAGTACATGCAGTTATACATGCTTTAAAAATAAGTACTTGAACCTCTATATGTTATGCTGTTTGGTATGGCCAGGCAATAATAATGGTAGAGTAAAGAAAGAGTGAAGTGATTTTGCACATCTCCTCTTCTTCTTCGTCTACTTGTTGCCTCTTGTTTTTATTACATGCTTTACACAAAGTTTACAACATTTACGATTATTATTATTGCTTTTCAGAAGTTTGGCAAGACGTTTATGGCATGGCGGCATGGACTTAGACAGGGATACGAGGACTGTGAATGCATTTGCGGAACGATTATCATCACCATCAACATGTAATGTTGTTGCACTTATTGCACTTGTGTGTTACTAGTAAAGTAGTAGCATGTGTGTAGTAGACAAGAAAGGATAGCGATAGTAGTGGAAAAATAGTGACGAGATGTGTACATGCCTGCTTGCCCAGAGTATAAAGTGTTTTCTCTGTTGGGTATAAGGGAAATATGTATGGAAAAAAGAAATAGAAGAGGTGATAAAGCGAAAGTGAACTTGAATCCATAAAACGTAAGCATTACTACTCGCCCATTAACCTATACAAAACGTACGTCGTTACACTACACTTACGCTCTCCTTGATACTTGTACAGAGGCTTCTGCCTCCGTTGCCTTATTCTTGTATATTTTTTAGTTTTAATTGATTCACTGATCCACGCCTTCCTTCGCTCTCTCAAAAGCTCAATTCCCAGTACCCAGTAGTGTGCTATGTGAGTTTTGCATTGTCGGTGAAGATTCACGAATGCAGTTTTGGCAATGAAATGAAGCGGTTTAAAGATTATGAAACAGGTTTCCCGACGACCACTTTAAAATAAAAGAACAGCAATATGCACAAATGTAAAAACTGCGGAAAGACGTAGCTAAAGTTCGGGAGAAATTTAAATTGGTTGATCCTTGAAGGATATATAAGATGTCCCTCAATGTGGTTTAATCATGTATTAATTATTTGAAACGTTCCATTGTTTTTTAAGTAAAAATCGTTATCATTTTAATTTAATAGTTTGCAAATCATGTTGTTGGTGTTGTTAGTATTATTGATTATTATTATTATTAAATTATTATTGATAATGATACTGTTTTATACTATTGTTTCCCCTAATAAACATTTTACGTGTTATTGTTAGGATCATTTCCTTTCAATGAGCTATCACATAATTTTGTTGTTATTCGAAGAACTGACTGACACGTTTCCAGAAAAGCTTAAATTGACTGGAAAACAATATGGTTATTACTCTGCATGTCAAGCTTCAAAGAACCCTTCCGGGCCCCCTTGCCCAACAACTTGAGGAGAATGTTCACAGACGGACAGTACAAACCTGCTCAAGTCAATGCCAACGAACTTCTCTTTCAGCTACTTAATAAGAAGTAATAGTAGTAGTAAAGACGGAGTGAATTCAAGCCTACAAAGAAAAAATAAAATGGATTGCCTTTTTGTTTGCAAATCTAAAGAAAGATGTTATCAAATTCTGTTATTAGTAGCTTCTTGAATACTAATCACCACGAGATAATGTTTACACTACTAGTATGCACTCACATTAATAAAATGCCCTTTTGTTCACCTAGTCCTGCTGATATAACTATATATTATTTATAACATATTGTACTGGACTACTGAATAGCACGGTAATATATCTTCATAACCAATTATGCACATGAAGGTGGTTATATTATGATGTTATAGCTATTTTTATTAGTAACCAGACCATAAGCCGTACACTTTTAGATGGTTCAAGTTTATTTTATGGGAATACAAATATGGGCTAGTGGGATGTGCTATTACGGTGTACTCGATTAGATGTTTTAATTTTTGTGCACTTTACGTGCAGTCGCCATTATTATTTTCTACAATGACTGGACTGAACAATAATAACTCAATCTATTGAGTGTATGTATATAGAGTGTAGCATTGTTTTGAAATTCAATCACTATACACCTTATGAAATACATTATAGACGAGCATGAAAGGTTTTGTTTGTGCTATTATGTGTACATAACCAATTCCACTACCGGAATCTAAGAGCCACCCACCCAAATCATTTATTGTGAAAGAAAACTTTGTGTCTTGCCGATTTAATACACGAGATTGCTCTCAAAAACTCATTAGTCTATACATAATACATCACTTTCCATATTTCTCTGGAAATTTTAATATCATTAATCATACTTAGCAAACTCTTTCTTGACTAGACAGCAGCGCACAACGCAAAAGCATGAGGAACGACACAAATAATAAATTCACAAAGTTTTTACTTCGTTTAGTCACTGCTAGTGAAACCTAGTGAATACTTGCGTCCATTGCCATGTACTTGTATTCAAATATCCGTGGTTCCATTACATAGCTTAAACTTTTCAGGCTTTCACCAGTCTCTTCTCACTCAAAGAATAAAAGACAACAGACGCATATGCATGGTATATACGCTTACTTCACCGAAGCGTCTACTTTGTAGCTTAGTTTTCTCTCATAGATTTCCTGAATTTATAGAGAAAAGATTTCACGCAGAGTTCTCTTGGTGTGTGCCTTCATGAATGATGGAGATGAAATGTTTTGTACAAAGTTTACCTACAAGAAAACTAGCAAACAACCCACCTTTCATTCTGAATCTTTCAGTGACTCAAGAGAAGAAACAGACAACGCATAAAAGTTATTTAATCTTACAAACACACACACGACACACTATCATCGTTGCATGCATGATGCCAAGTGCCAAAAGAAACCGACTAGAGTCTTGTAGTCGGTTATGGTACAGAAACAAAAGTTATGATCGTCGTTGCCAAAATAAAGAAATTTTAGAAAAATAAACGGTTAAACTTCCTTTTCACCGTTAGAATTATATTTACGCACAAGAACGGGCTGAGCTAGAAATGGTGTGCTTTACGTCGATTGTGTTACGTGTAATTCTCAAAGAAAATTAAACTTATAAACATGGTAAAAGCTTGGGTACAATTGCTTCAATTTTAACGAGCAAAAATGAAGAATCGTAACAAATACATATAAAAATTCTACTCTTTTCTTTGTGTTTTTATTTATTATTACGTAAAACGATCACGAATCCATAAAGCATAGTCATCTTCAGGTGGTGCGATTCTCACATACTTAAATATTTTTTGTGATGAAAACGATTATATTTTTTATGAACTACTCTATGAGGATGAAGTAACAATACGTACATGCAATATATACCACACATAAAATAAAATATGAAGAAATGTTAAACCATCAATTTCCTTCTACATTCATTTATAGAAACATATTATTTTCTATTCATTTTAGGAGACGAAACTTGGTTCCTTTCCGAGTTTTAATGAAGAACTACCGTATCAAGTTCTATTGTAGCTGAAACATTCTCAACTCCGGAAATTGCAAACCGTATGTACGGATTCCCAGCAATTGTCTCGCGGGCCATTAAAACTTGCTGGAAAATGAATTATTCGTGGATTTTTAGTACTAAAACAAATGGATACCGTTATATTTTTAAAACTGTACTTTTACTGCACCACCCTAAAACGGAAGAACTTGAGTTAAATGAGTGTTTCATTTTTTCTTTCCAGGGAAGGTTGTAAAATCGCAACTGGACCAACTACAGCGATCTGACATCCGTGAGTCATGACCCTTCACTTCACGTATCGTCAGAGGACTCGTCGATTTTTGTGTACCTAATATTTTCTAGATTTAGATTAGATTTAATAAAATGTATGAGTACTATATAAATAATAGTGTTATATATCAATATATCTCATAATTATGCCACCAGTAGCATTCGGTATTAACAACTTGTGATAGATGAAAATAGTATTATAATTGTGACATGTACGTTTCTGGGAAGAGTCATTTGATGCAATATTCTATCAATCACGGAGTTTCCTCCTCTTCACTCATGACTTTATTAAATTCGAATGCAAACTCTAACGCCTCCATACGTTAAATATGTTTTTATTCACCCTCCCAATTCTTTACTACCAATTTTCTTATATATTAGTGCACTCCATGAGAGGCCACAACAGTGTAGCATTGTCCCGTGTTATAAATATATCCCTCATCTAAGTGAAGTAGGGTAATGTAGTGTAGCTTGAGTATGTGTGATGCAACAGCAGATTCCACACTCACTCCTCTCTTTCTTTTTCGTGCTGTAATAAAACTAAAGTAAAAGTGCAATAAAATCATCTAGGGTCATAAACTTTGGTATAATCTTCTGCTTCAGTGGTTGGTTTTAGCTGAGCTACCATTCTTATACTTATGCATGTATGTCGCTATATCCCTATTCTTCCAAGAACGCCAACATTTTGCCTTTTGATGTTTCCCTGTTCTCTGTAATACTTGGGCTTCCCTTCTTTTCTGTACGGCATTTTAAGAAGGTAATATTACATCAATTGTGAGGGAGTGCGTATGAAGTAGATATGCGTGTTCGGTTATGAATGAGATAGCAAAATGATAGAAGCACTCTTTCGTTGAGAAAATGATACGTAACAACTTCCTAAAACAAGAGTAAAAAGCACACTTCACTTCAACCACAAAATGAGCTTAGAAAGCAATTGAAAGACGACACTGACAAGGTACACACATATTATAACTTTTGGGATCTACCTTTAAGTAAATATATCATATAATAGAGACATTTACATAAGTTTTATATCAGTACAGCAGTTAGGTTGGGGACTTGGGATCAGAATAGCATGTAAGTTGACAATTCTAAAAACTGCAATATTGCTCCATTTCTTCTCTCGCACCAACAATAATGTTCAAAACCACTTTTAAGGTTCAAGAAATCATCCTCATAAAATCTTGTAAGTTTTGCTTACTCAGTCTTTTTAAAAAGCTTTATTGGAGGGTGTCAAAGAAGCGTTATTGTTCATATTGCACCTCGGTTGCTACCTTTTTTTACTTTCGATTTCGTTTTTTTATTATTTTACAGACACTATGCTATATGTATTATTATTGTTCAACTAGAAGCTTATTTAGCTTGCCAGTTGCGACTCAAGCTTACTGCATTCTCGCTCTACATGTCCCTCATTCATTTTTTGATTGAAGGAGGCAATAAACTAAAAAGAATGGAAGGAGCAACCAGCTTGTTGAGATGATTGTCATTTTTCACAGCTAAAAAACGAGAGTGACCTTAAGTAAGCCTATTATTACCTTTGCTCTTAAAAATGCTTGGATATTTTTTCTTGCTCATACTCCTTCGTTTCACTATTTCACTTGGATTGCTTTAGTTTCTTCTATGGTATATATATTTAACAAGTTAGCTACAACTACCACCACTGGAAGCACGAAGCAGCAGACAATGAACTTTATAAAGGGTCATAAAACCTTTTCTGTTTGTGTAAGGAAGTAAAGTCATAGTGGACACCATCATCGCCACTATGCATACCTACATATATTTTTACCAGTATCATTATGCACCTTTCATGAATACATGACAAAATTAGACCAGTAAATGCTTCCGACTTTCGTTTTTTACGATGCTTCCTTTTTGCATTTATTCTTCCTTTATCACGGAGGTAGGCGAATAGGTATGCATTCAAGATATTAGGTATATAAGTGACAGAGATTTTTTACAACTTCACAGATTGCTTTTCTTTTGTCCACTCTGATTTTTTACTGCGCTATTTATGACTGATAATTGTTTAGTTGTATTTTTTACAGGAGAAATGCATACATCTTCACCTTATTTCCTTATTTCATGCTATAGATTCAGTGATGCTTTTTAGGAAACTGGATCAGTTTCTGTTGTTAGAGTTGATGATGATTATCCAAATTTTCAAGTTCAAGACGATTCAGTTGTTTTTTGAGAGTGGAAAAGTCATGATCCATTCCATAAAGGCGAGAGACACATTTGTTTTCCAAAATCCGATTTCGGTTTTCCAATGGAAGTGTGTGGTTAACGGTTCACACCGAAAATAGGAAAAGCACCACATATAACAAACAATTAACTAGGTACTCAGATAAAATGAAATTATCTGAAAAGCTGATACTGTGGCGTCGTTTATGATGTCATTGGATCTCTATTGGAAAGATCGTGGTGGTGGGGGATAAAGGGAATTTTATCACATCAGTTTTAATCAACAAAATAGCCAGCGGATTACAAGTAGTGATCTTGTACACGCTAGTAGTGATTATATTAAAGCTACGCGAGTATCCGCTGATGCATTACATATATATTCTACTCCATTCCACTTTGATTGAAGAGGGGGTCACCCATCCAACCAGAAATTATTGTTTTCTTTATATACACTTCCTCAACCAAAATCAAATCTCTTTGATCGTAATGTACTAGTGAAGCATAAAGTGCCACAATAGTGATAGTTTACATTAAATTTTCACTTGTACCAAGAGCATTGAAACAACAAGTGAATCTTGTAAAGAAAGTGAACTTGAAGTGAGGAATCGGAGAAGCATTTTTTCTTTTGTTTTTGCTTTTATTTCTACAACTCGCAATCACAGTGAGCGAATCAGTTTCCTCTTTATTACCAAATACTTTTTCATGTGCAAATGCAATTGTCGTGCAAATCCATGAATATACATAGCGTTCCGGCACTTTCATCCGGATAAGTGTGTATATATTTATTTGGTGATGGTGTGCTCTTGTTATAATGATGTTGTTATATGCTGTACTCTGCCAGTAGAATACATTGTGTTTCTTTCCTCGCTCAGATCGTAATTGGATTGAAAGTGATCGGATATTTTGATGAGGTAAGAGGTTAATTTGATCAACATTTCTAATCAAGTTGTTCACTTTCAAAATTCTTCGTATACTGAACAGAACAAAAATACAGTCGAAAGAATGGTTTGATTATATGCCTACCTACTTCCTGGAAAAGAGCTATTTCATTCAAGAGCTTTGAAAATGTAAATATACATTTGTATATTATGTATAGGAATAAGATGAAGGTATTAGTGTACATCGGAAGTTGTAATGTAATGTACATATAAATAGATACATAGGTTTTGCATGGAATGACTAAACTCACTTATTTTTGCATCCTTGAGAGGAAC
>JAHZMV010003048.1:0-10110 GCA_027743765.1 Coecobrya sp. COE2 | reverse complement strand
GTTAGCAGTTAGTACCTTCGTTACAAGCATATTGTTTTTCATTAACGCAAATGTACTACCTATCGTTTCTTAGAAAAGTTAGTTTGTTTGCACTAATGAGGAGTGAGAAAGTACTCCTGGATATGTACAAACAGTTCCTTGGAATTCTAATATTTGAGAGAGCTTTGACGGTGTGCTTGAACTGGATCACTATATTATGCAAAGTAAAATGACAAAGGAATAGAATAAACGGGAAAGATACATTAAATCTAACTTTTCCTTTCTTCAAAGATAAGCTGAAAATGAACCTGTGCCAACATTAACCGTTTTCATGCTCAACAACGATTCCTTTGCCGGTTAAATCCATTGGAGTAAGCATGTACATTGATTGTCTTTTAGGCTTGATGTGTCAGAGAAAGAATACTGTCCTCTGGAATAACTGCTATTTATACATTAATGGTGTGTTGCTCCTTGTTCACAGCATTGTTAATGTTGCCTTTTAACTTTAGTAAGTGTACAGAAAAAGTGTATGTTACATACATGAATGATAATGTCGATATTAAGAAGTAGTCCAAGACCGTAAAAGGAAGCCAATAGACAATGTTTTCACAGGAAAGAAATAAAGTTATTGCATCCTGCTTTTTGCCAACTGAGAGAGGAAAAGGCTTTGCTGTTGATACTATCATTGTCGTCATCAAGCAGTATGTATAACATCCAAAATTGAAGGGAAAGAAATAAAAGCATTCCCGGAACTGCTCCAATGTACATGATGTGGAACTTTGGATGTGCATCTTTACATTATTATTATAACCTTACGTAACTAAATATTAGTAATAAAAGTAGGTACATACACAATGCATTTGTACTGTACATTATTAGATAGTTTGGACATATCATATCTGTAGGAGTGCATTTAGTTTTTCTCCTGAGAAAATACATACAAGAAGTATATGTATTTCTCGTGTTATTACAGTGAAAACATATCAGTGTAGTAAAGAATACAGCAACTTTTGTTTTTCCTGCAAGTCAACTTTAATGGCATCTATAGAATATTTTATTGAAAATTTAAACCTTTCTTTGTCGTTGTTACATTGCTCCCTTCCAGTTCCCAAATAAATAGATGCAAATACCAGGCTAGATTACAGTCATGTCTTTGTGCATTGTGTAACATTTGTTGTCTCCTCTGAAACAAAGTTTTCCAGAGGAGGAAGAATGCCTCCAGATATGCGCATATATAGGAATTGTCCTTCCGTGTAGTTAAATATATGAGTGGTCGTAATAGCGAAAGAGCAATAACGAGTGACTTTCACTCTCTGGAACCCTTGCCAGAAAGTAAGCATATATACAAGTTATATATTAGTATAAGTTGTGTACAGTAAAGTGAAAATTCAATACAGTACCAAAGGAAACGACAAGAAAATATTTATGTATTGTATTTTCTCTCCTTCATTTCGTCCTTTCTATGTGACTACTGGAAAGCTGATCGTAGGAAGTGGAAGGCGGAACACTTTTTCCTCCTGTCCTATTTATTAGAAATGCCAAGTAGGAAAACTTTCCATTTCCCGAAAAACAAATGCGTTTTATTTTGTTTTGCAACTTCTCGTTTGTTCCCCTTTCCCTCAAATCTTATATTAATGCATGAATAACTAAATTTCGAACACAAAAGGAAGCGGGAAATATTCATTGGAGCTTGTAAAGTACAAGAGCCCTTCCGCACACATCAAACTTTGGTGAAAGTATGGCACACATCTTTGTATGCACGTGCAGATTAGGGAATTGTCCTCTCCACCGCTGTGAAACTAATTTGTACAGTGATTTCGGAAAGATTTTGCCACTACACACTACTGCATTCCGGTTTTTTTCGTCTGGCGACCCTGAGAGACGAGTGAAGGTGGCATCTTAAAATCTTTGCAAATTATTTAGTAGTCGGGCAAAGAAAGCATTTTCCATTTCTTTACATGCATGCGTACACATTTTGTAACCCTCTTTAATCAAAAGAAAAGATATGTACAAATAAAATAAGTGTATAATAATGTCGGCATGTAATATGTAAAATGCTTCGTATTAGAACAATTTAAGGACATAAACACATTTAAAATTTTATAAGGGTTCATGGATTCTTTGGCAGATGTGCTTGTCTACGTACGCAAAAGTTGTTTACCCCCCATTGATAAAAGCGGCAGGATGTTTTCTCATTTAAGCCATATTATGAATTCTAGTCTCCCCTCCCTCTTTATTTATTCTTTTTCACAGTTCGTTAAGTCGAGGCATAACATGGTGGTATATGGGACTATGAACTTAATCATCAAGATTTTCAGGAGTTTTGGGTTTAAAATTAGACTTTGATTTTTGTTTTGTCCTCTGCCCGGTTATTTTTATAGAGCATGGCATATATAGATTTTTACAGCAACAATTATCAGATTTCATGTTTGTACACATTTCCCGTTTTTAATATATCTATTTTCTGATTGCGCCTTAAATTATGAAATATGGTGTAAAGAGAAATGTAACATTTTAATCAAAAGATGAAAATATTTGAGCCAAAAATCATGAAAACAATTTCTCACACCCCCATGTTTATTTTATATTATGTAAAGACTACTATTATGCCGGCTTAATGAATTTCACGTTATGTAACTTTTGAAAACATTGTACCATTTTTATATATCTTTGCATTTATTGTGGCGTAACTAGGAATTTCCATCGTTGTGCACGCCAGTATAGCTTCATTGAAGTAAAACAAAGCTAACACGAATGCTAGAATCGCAGTAATAATAGAAAATAGTGATTAAAGTGTGTCATATCACATTTCTATACATCCTTGACACTATAATAATATAGTGCGGTGTGCTTTCCTAATGTTTGATGAAGGCATTCTAGCGGAATTTGAAATCCAATAATGTAACTTGAGTGTAATGCATGGTTCACTGTATCGTGAAGGGGTAACTTGCCTAACTTTTCTTATCATTTCAGCTGATAAAACATGAAAATTATACCGAACATTGTACCCAGAATCAGGCGAATCTGTGGTGACTCTGATGCAACTATTTCACAATCAATGGTCGAAAGTGTACGAAGATGTATGTATGTACGTCTGTGACACTAAAGCAGCCAAAACATATTATAAACATACCTATAAACTGTATATTATATGTTGTACGTGTCTGGTTGTAGTCTTGAGACGAAGTAAAAGTTTGACTGAATTCCGTGCGATCATATTTACCTACTTAAGATCAGGAGAAAAATGTGTGCTGCACATTACTGAAGGGAGACGGGAAATGTATTATTCTTGATATATTCGGCATTATACTTAACTCTCTAGTCATATAAAATGCATCACTATGAATATATGCCAAAAATACAAGGAACAAGATTTCGCAATAGTTTTCAGAAGTTGTTAATTAAAATCCTCTCTGGTCAATTCAATTTGTAGAAGCACACACACTCCAATACTTTACCGTATAGTGCGACTAACGCATGCAGTGCTTGGGGTATATAGAATAGTGGTTGTCGTAAACCTTATAAAAACGACTGTAAACAAGATGAAAATACCGTCAAGGATTTCCGAACGGAGCAAACTTCCTGTGTATCACACCAGCCCTCTTTCACAATCCAACAATGGCAGAAGCACATTTTCAAAGCCAACTAATCCTCGGAAATTGCTATTGCATGATGTTGTTATTCACTTAAGGATTTTCTAACAGTTCTTGTGAACACAATCATACCTAAGTGTAAACGTCTGACAAGAAAATTGAAGTCTAAAAAATCACTTGTTTTGATAGTGGGCGCAACAGCCTGCAGCAAGAGTGGTAAAATCTGCTATCGACAAAATATATCATACCTATGCAAGATGTTCTAGATTTAGCTTCTCACGGTTTTGACCTTCGTTGTTGTTGTGCAATCTAGAGCACGTGTCAGTATTAATGATACTACCTAATTTATTTACTTTTTTTTATTATACATCTTACATCAGTAAATTTTTCATGAAATTGTCGGTTAACGCACGTCTCCGTCAACTTTGGAAAGTTTCTCCAAGAATACAGAACTTTCAGGCAACAGCCTCATTGAAATCAAATACACTTGTTTATGCCCTAGAATTGTTGAAATTAAAATAGTTGTCCATATATCAATCTTTAAGTAGGATAGAGCGTATTGATATATTTATTTTCACAACTGGTATTCCATTCAAGGACTTTCTGAAGAATAGAAAATGGTTGGGGGAAGATGGAAACTTATAAATCATAATTAATGTTTACTATGCTTTGGGTAGCTAGCATACATCACACACGGTAAATGTATACCGTTTTTTATCGACAAAGTTTTTCGATCATCGATGGATTCGATAACATGGATATCAGTTTTCAAAGATTGCCATTCCAAATATTTCATAGGGTAAAGGAGCGCAGGTATATGTAATGTAGCAAATGTCTATTTGAGCTGAGACGCTATTTGCTGTTTAAGTAAGAATGTCTCTGTTCCGTTCATCTGGTTTGCCAAATGAGCCGACATTTTTGCACGTTTCAGCGGGACTAAAAGTACAGCCATAGAATACCTTTTCTAGACCATACTGTCCTTTCTACTCATTTCTGTGCTATAATAATAATATTGTATGCTGCTACTATACATGGCTGATAGAACTGGCGGTATTGTGGAGACAAAGTGGTAAAGACAAGAGTTCTTGGCTGTTAGCCAGAAGCAACTTTCATTGACAAGTAAAGGACAATAGTAGTGTGTTTTATGTTTCAGTAATGTGTCACTTTGCCACAGGATACTACCATTTTTTGCTCACTCTCGTTTTTCTGCAGACGAGAAAGTGAATTAATATTATATTAGGATATAATAAAACACCACCACAAAGCAACATAAAAGTACTCATTTGAGAGAAAATTCTTGTGTAGAGATAGATTCTGAACTAGGTAACTATGTATTATGAAACGTGCTCAAAAGCAGACAGATTCAATATTAATTTCATTTCTAAGAATCCGTATCAATGACCTTCCATTTGCTGGTGGTTATATATTTGCTATCTCTTTTCTTACATTTTCCTTTTTGCTTTTATGTGTTTTGAAGTTGATAGAAATGAATTGGTTTCGGTTGCCAAATTAGTTGAGTAAACCAAAAAATGTCAATCATCTTCATCGTTTTGCCAGGAGTCAGGTATTGAAACTGAAGTTGATATTGGGGTGAAAGGGATAATATTTTTTCTCAATCCGTTTCCTTGCGGTTTGTCGGGTTGTTACTAAATGACTGCGGACGACAAAATAAGGTAATTCATTGCTTAATGGCGATAGGATTTTAATGCACATTGCAGTTCATTGTTTATCTGGAAGTATCAACCATGATAATCCAACCAAACGCCATATATATAATGTCGTATACATGCGGTACTTTGATGATTGCAGGGATTATGGGGAGAAATGAGACATAAGTAAGCAATATAACGAAGATTTATCGAAGTGTGGCTTAACTGGATCCAACAAAAAATCATCTCCAAATATGAGTACACATAACATGGAGCAAAATGAAGTGAGAGTATCATCACCATGAATCATACCATTATTGCCAAAGTCGGCACCGAAATTACTTTGTGCTGACCTTAACCTCACAGAGAGGGATTTACTGCAACACAGATGTATTAGCTGCACACTGGAGATGAAGTAGTGCACGCAATAATAACCAGGGCCAATGATGATACTGCTGGTGATAATAATAGTCTCGAGGATGAAATGAATGTATGACTCGTGTATCTGGATTTTGCTATCCTCAGCAATAATCTTCATTCTTTCTCAACAGAATAAATCCCTCTTTCGAGTCCCTCATCATAAAATGTAATGAAGGTCAAAAAGATGAAAAGACATTTAACAAATAAAAATGTCCTCATTTTTGGTCATAATAATAGTCCAAATCTCAACAAAAAATGAGACTTACGAATTGAGGAAAATGAGGTTGAATATTTTTTATGAGTTTATGAAGATTCATGTAGTTTGCACTTATGATTTTCATTATATTTTGGGCATACAGCTGTACTAAATGTATTCTCTTATAAGCGCTCTATTATTATAAACTCAGCAGATTACAAATCCCCTCTTAAAAGTTCAACTATGTAAAAACTTAATACAATACACGTGTTTTTGTACTTGGAACAATTTTCATATTTTTATTGCTGTGTACTAGTAGTAGATTTAAATCCTACTCATTACCAGACAAAATATGTTTACACGCATCATCCTAGCATAAAATGAATAAATTACGAGATAGTAAACGATAGTTAATAACAACATTCATTCTCGTTTTTAGCATCATTAACTTAAGTTACTAATTCTGTTGAAAGGATTATACTAAATCCGGCAGGATTATGAATAAATACTCCATTTGATACATAAACTAGACAAAAACGGAAACAAAATGTAGAACGTACTGCCTATTTATTATTGGAACTTGCATCCAAGCAGTTGTAACGTTTCCACTTTTTAGACAGACTTGCTTGCAAGAAAAGCTTGTTTAGTATCCGTAGTGTATACCATATCCACTAAATGTGGAGTGTGCAACTGCGGTTGCCGGGCTGTAAGCAACACCTAATCCCGACTGAACAGCAACCTTTGAGACAGCGGCAGTAGGTGCAGTGGCGACGGCTCTCTGTGTATATCCGATACTAGGATATCCATGATGAGAGACTGTGGCTGGAGCATATCCATGGGCCACTGTGGCTGGAGCAAATCCATGGGCTACTGTGGTGGCTGGGGCATATCCATGGGCCAATGTAGAAGGAGCATATCCATGACGGGCGTATGTAATAGTTCCAGCTGGAGCATGATAACCATGAGCATAAGCTGCTGGAGCAGCATAGCCATGAGTAAGTGCAGGTGTCGCGTAAGCATTTCCGTGGTGAGTGTATGTCAATGGGCCTACTGAATGAGGAGCGTAGGCAGCGTCATTTGTGACACGAATGTCAGTTTTGCGGACGGCAGAGTAGGCAGAATCGACGGCCTGTAGAAAACCCAAGATTAATTATTGCCGTTTGAAAGAGTTACACGTGCCCGTTTTGTAAGAGTCATAGTGGAGCACACACCGCACCAAAAATGATGCTGACACACGCGTATTATTTATATAGATGTATGTATTTAAGATATGTATTAAAAATGAGTAGAAATATTGCAGCTGCTGTGATTTCACAGTGTGTGCTTGCTTCTGAGAACCTTAGCTTGTTTGGAAACGGAACTGAGACCTCCATATCCACGAATGGTGTGTTCGTCTTGGCTTCCAAGTGCGTATGCTGATGAGAGATAGCCTGGAGAGATGGCTGAAGCCACAGCAGCCAAAGTGCAGATGATGGCAAACTAATTTATTAGAAAAGACGAAATCCCTGAATTAAAAATTGTTGAATAAGAAACTAGAAAGTTTACGGCACAAGAACCGATTTTCAGCAAGCTGATGAGATAAACTCGGGCGCGGGCCAGTTCTGCTGGTACTCGCCGCATAAGAGAATTTATAGTGCGGGTAAATTATGAAATTAGTACGATTAAAGAAACTTTGTACCTTGGCAAACATTTTTGGGTTATTTGGTCTAGAAACTGGAAACTAAATAGATAATATAAATAAATGAACAGTAACAACAATTCTGTGGAAAACAGGGGAACTTTTCGCTTTGCTAACTTGACTGGGTTCAAATGAATGACTTTACTACAGAAAACTACCAGACTTTTATAGTAACTCATGTTTTGTGAATACCCCCACACGACGACTTGGTGACTTTGATAAAGGACCATTTACAGAATTTGTTGCAAGTTTAATGGCAACAACGAAGAAAAGGCGTAAATCATGGTTTATCGTGGTACTGCTCTAGTTTATGTAAACAGAGAAAAGCAATTCGCTTGTGGAAGCCTTAATGTGGGTATATGTTGCATGAATTATTAAGGCTGGAGCCCTTATTGTTTTGAGTTGATGCAGAATTCTCTACCTTGCTCTGTCAGCAAGGTTTTCTCATTATAATTATACCGTAATTAAAGTGTGCCTGGTATGTAAACTGCAAGGATTTCATAATTAACCAAAGAGATCATTTTATTCCAAGAGCTAATAATAATCACAATGAAAATGATAATAATTTCTCCATTTTGGTCTTACTTTGGGTTAGTCAAGTTCGCCGCTACAATAGATGATGACGAGACCATTGTACTGTTGTATAACACCTCTCTCGCAAACCCCTTCACTTTTGTTGACTCATTCACAGAAACGTCTGTCTAGCGAAATTCTAAGAAAACAAAAGATGTAGTTTGCCAGCTTGTACACTAATCAATTTCAGTGATTGTGTAGTATAGTGATACACAATACAATACACCATTCAAATTTGAAAACCAGTGTCAAACAGCTTGATATGTGCTGCCAATTGTTATTTCACAAACAATCACACATTGCATCAGTAGAAATGTTAACATTGCAATTATGTTCATACATATATGCTACATAGGTAGTAAAGGTTGGCTGTATAAACGTTCATTCAATCTTCAATCTATGATTATAATATGATACGTACATAATACGGGTTTATCCAATCTTATAAACAGAAAAAAATATTAGCTTATCTTGCATAGGGACATAAACCTACACAGGACGCTGACTGACTCGTTGACAGAAATCAACATTACTTACTTTTAGAATATTTTTATTGTCATCCTATGAAAACTTATTGGTTAAGTTTATATAAGATTCAGTACATCATTCATATTCGTAACAAAAGACAATATATAAATTCGTGAAAAGTATTTTTTGCAAAATGTATAAAGAATAAGATAACATATTTTGATTGAAATAAGGAGTGTATACTTTAAATCCAAAAAGTACCTATGTAGTTTTATTGTAGGTGGTAATAATGTTATATAATATAATACGCCTCAATCAATATTATATCATTCACATAAAATTCGCCGGTATATTCCATCTATGAAATCATGACTCATGACATGACACCTGAAAGTCTTTGTGGTAGTGATATCGTATGACTTTTCTATTTTATATTAGACATAAAAAGCCTTATTGCTTTTTCCTTTAGATAATATGTAAACTTGTAAGCCTAGTATTCCTACCTACATGCATGTTTCAGTTCACCTTCACATGCAGCATGTCAAATGAAGGTAAGGTCGAAAATAACTACAACTTGCAGTGTGTATATCGATTTAAATGAAAGTTTCTAGTTTAATTTCATTTTTGTTGTTGTCTGGAGTTTATACAAAATGAGGTTGGTTTTTATGTCTACTTTTGCTTGATGGAGTTTGTCTAACATGTTTTCTAGTATTCCCACCTACATGTATGTTTGAGTTCACCTTCACATGCAGCATGTCAAATGAAGGTAAGGTCGAGAATAACTACTACTTGCAGTATGTATATCGATTTAAATGAAAGTTTCGAGTTTAATTTCATTTTTGTTGTTGTCTGGAGTTTATACAAAATGAGGTTGGTTTTTATGTCTACTTTTGCTTGACGGAGTTTGTCTAACATATTTTTAAACGAAGTATTAAGAAAGACTTCACCATTGTAAAAGTTACAATTTCAAGGTGTTAATGATAGGGCTAATGGCAAATATTTACGATATAGAATATTTCAGCATGTTACTAGTAAAATACCACAATAACATTCGAGCAAAGAACCTGCATGAATGTTAGCGGTATTTTATATGCGTTGTAAACAAGTAATTTCCATAAATGGATACAATTTTGAACTTAATAGTTTGTCCTGCCTCTTCGAACTATTCTGTCGTTACTCATAAAATGAAACAATAATTTGTCAATATAATGATTGCCGTGAAGTTTGGTTTTAAGAAGCGGTTCAAAGTAGATTGACAATAACATTTTATCATGTTATTGACAATTTATAAATACTTTACAAGATGATTATGCACAATTTCACTTTTATTCGCACCTTACGTATTTCAGATGTCGCCTTGAGGGAAATAAATGTTTTCGGATACATTTTCTTATCTATTATTGTTTAATCAATGGTTTAGACACGGTGGTAAATCTAGTATTTAGTATCCTTTTTTCCTGCAGACGCTACTTAGAAATGTTTTAAATATTGAAGTACATCTACATAATTTCATGGGTTGCTAATTGAAGTCGAATCCTATAGATGATAAATTTG
>JAHZMV010003047.1:0-10597 GCA_027743765.1 Coecobrya sp. COE2 | reverse complement strand
CTAACAATTTTTGAATGTTAACAGGTTCAGAGACCAGAATTTGCTATTATTGTAGATGTAATAATAAAAAATGGTAATAATATGTTTTTACATTTTGTTTTTCGTTGTACAAATATTTCTCCACTTTCCACCAATTAGATACTTTGTTGGGTTTTGACACGGGTTGTCCAACACATCATATCACGTCTCCTTTCTCTATTAATACGTTTGGATTAGTGCATAACCTAGCACAAAAATGTCCTGACAATGAAAACCAGCTCTGGATAAGCATCCACTTGAAAATATATTGTCATTTTTTGCACAAAAATTCACAAAAACGTTTTCTAGAGACGTGCTATTTATAACAAAGTATATAAATTCCGAAGCATATATGTTACAGCAGAGCTTTCTGTCTCCCCAACAAGCCATTAGCATAAGCCAATCTCGTGAAGACTGGAATGTTTTGATGAGCACTTTCCTCGGATTCACCGTTTACATAAGTCGCTCAACTTTCCATGTTATTTGTCATTCCTAAATTCGTGACTGTAATGCTCTCACTCCAAATGATGAAACATGTAAAAACATAATTGTGAATCTAGTCGTCTGCTAGCTTTGATTTATTTTCGTGGAGATAAGTAAGTACATAACTTCATGAAATGTTATGTTTTTCCAAGCTGTTGAATATTTCCAGAAATAGTTTGGCTCAAAGCATTTTTCTCTGAAATACTTATAGTTATGATGCTATACATATAATAATAAGCGTTTTTAGCGCACTCATCCGTCTTTTCGTGACTTGTTTTTTTGAACGGCTTGGGAACTGCAGGTGTGAAGATATTATTTCAGATGGCGTCGTTTGGCTTTCTTCGTAAGCTGAACAAGCTTAAAGCTAAGAAGTTAGACTCATGAGGACTGATTTTGTCGACAAAAGAAAAAAATGGTGTATGTGAGTAAGTTTGTTTTCAGTGTGATCCCAATTTATTTAATTATGAATCACGTCTCGCTCAAAAACGCAGTTTTAATCGGGAAAATATTGACACTAAATGGCGGCAATATATTAGTAATTATTCGATACAAACTGGTAGTTGTAGATTCATTAAGAGATTATATCGCGCACAATTTCCTTAACGTTCCCCATCCACAATAATTCCCGTAATTGTTCTCTGAACTCATATATTTTATATATTTTATGACTAATAATAATTTTTTATATTTCCAGAAGGACGAGTCTCATCTAACTGTAAATTTTTTAATTTCTTTGAAATCTCTTGCAAATACAAATAATAAAGTCTATCACAATGGTCAATAAGCATGTCATAAAGTCAACAAACTGTAGATTTCTATTCCATTACTAATAGTTTATTATGTGCTATATTACGCTAGGCTAATATCTGTACATTGAGTCACGTAGTTGCTTTTATGTACGCTCGAAGGCGCGTATGTGCCAACAAAGAAGGCACAAACTAACATCCCGCTGCAATAGGCTATAATTCTACTACAAATTCGTTCTACTTGTGTCCCGATTTATGTAATAAAAATATATTCCGTGTTCGTTCAATTAATTTATAACGCATATCATTCAATTAATGAAGGCAAATAATATGATGCATAATTTTATGCAGTATTACAACGTATTCGTGGATACACGTGGGATAACCACTTTCTGTGTGAATGTCACAACTTATTCAATGGCTTAATCTTTGCTTATCGTAACAATATAACACGCGATTACATTTTCTCGCGGTAGTATTTATCTTGACCAGAAATACAGCGGCAACTGTCATTGTTAACAGAAGACAATTAATTATCTAATTGCTGTTTGTACTTAAATGCCATTGCTATAAAATATTACACAAGTTGTTTGATCATTTGCAATGTGCAAGAACTGACGCATTCAAATATCATTACCGCCAAGCATTTTTTAATTTTAAAAAACCTGCAAAGTATGATATTGTTTATCAGATATAATACAAACAAGGAATTGTAATGCTGTCATTACCGTCTCTCCATCCACTAATCAGACGATGAGTCAAGTTATTTACTCCACTGTCCCATTTTACTACGAAGATCCTTCCACAAAAATTTCAATGTTTTAGATCTTACCAAAAACGATCAAAAATGAATACTAATTATGGACACAGGTATAATTTTTTGTTAAAAAATGCTCATCACTTTACTAACCTCGAATCATTCCAAAAACTATTATAATTTTCGAGTAAGAAGATTCTAATAATTTTGTTGTCTTGTTGCTTTTATTAAGGCTAACAGTTTTGAATGGTTGCAGATTCAAATAGTAAACTGAGCTATACGTATTTATGTAACAAAAAACGATTTCTACCACACGGTTGACTAGTATTCATCTGAAATGACAACAATGCAATTCATTCTCTTAGTGTGGCATAAACTTACTGCATTTCCTTGATTGAGCTTCCTGAATCCGAAACAGCTTGTAATTGGCAGTGATAATACTACTTTAAGAATAAAAAACTCTAATAAAAATCTTATGTTGAATCTAATCATGCTATTGGTATATCTTATCCTTCAAAAGCTTATACTCATATATTTTTTATATGTATTAGCCAGTATCCTCCAAAGTAAGCGACACGAGCTAGCTTCGAACTAGCAATTCATCGAGTTCCGGTCGGGTATGTTACGACTTACACCATCGTATCATGTCTTGAGATACTAGTAATTTTTATCTGTGTGATCTGTCGCAATGATTGCTGATGTGCCTAATTATGCATCATCAATCTTTGTTTGGACGAGCTTGAGATGCTTTACTGCGGTAGCATCTCACTTTATGTTAGTCAGAAACGGAAAGAAAATGGGAAGGTTCCATAACTTAAGGAAGCCTAACGAATAAAATTAATACACTCCCGTACATATTACACCAAATTGGAAATGTAATTCCAAAGCAAGAAAAGTCGTCAAATGAATATCGAGTTTACCAAAAGTTCATAATAAATTTGCTGCTCCCTGTTAGATATCCAATCCACAGTAATGTCATTGTAATAAACAGGGCCGTGTAAAGGTTTCTTGATAATATATTTCAATTCACAATATTACAACTGTTAGTTTTTACAAGTTAACAAAAATGAATAACACAGTATGATAGACAAGAAAACATGATAACTTTCCAAATTGCAATAAAACAGGTAAACGAGTGTGGGTATGTACCGAAGTAAGTCCTTCAGTAATATATTTTTTTAGGAATTTGAAGTAATCATATTCCAATTTCAAGTAATCCAATTCCGGTTTGTAATAATTCTATTCCTATTTGTAAAACAATGTAGCAAAATTGTACACGTAGATTAAATATTAGTCGAACTGATTAGAGACACATTGTTTTATCTGAAGCCTCTTAATCGATTAGTACGAAAACACTTATTTACATAAATTAAACTTTGCATATATTTAAAAATAAATCATCACTCTACGATTTCGTAGAAAGTACAAGTACTTTGCAAACATATTTTGTATTGTTAACTCAAATAATTGCGCTTGTTTTGAAGATGGGACAGAATTATACAACTATGTAAATACGTACGTACTTTACACAATTAAAGTGAATACACGTGGGCACTTTCATCAAAGTTGAAATAAATAAGTTCACAAAAGCAAAATAAAGGTTGAGCAACTATAGGAAATATAATCTACTATTCCAATGGAAAATTAATTCTTAAAAATACTTGCAAAATGATAGAAAGCTAATTAGATCAAAATAATACACTATGTAAATATTACTACAGTTAGTTATATGTGCACGACCAAGTATAACTTGTTCCCTTAAGCCAGAGTTGTATAAGCAGTACGTTCATAGTTTCACCAGAATTTGGGCTATGATACCGATTAGTAAACTACCCATATTTTATATTCGTAAGAAATTATTATACAGAATATGAATCCTTTCTAAAGCTAAATATTTTGGTGCTGTTGTAGGAAATTTTAAGCATGTTAAATATAATCTTGTCGAGAAGGAAGTGAACACATATCAATGATACTTCCCCAAGGGCAGCAATTTTTGTTTAGGAAATTTACATCAATTTTGAAAATTCAAGTTCAACACTTTACAAGCTTCTTGTATAAAAGAAAAAAATAATTCATTCATGTTTTTGCGATTTGTCACGTCTTTTATTTCACTTGTGAGCATACATGTAAAATGATAATTTTGAATTATACTGAATCTTAATATTACAATTTGAATTTAAAATTTTCAGTTGATAAATTTACAGCGGCGTGAAATGATTACAAGTAATTTAAGAACACAAAGATTAACAGGTAGACAGCTTGAAATATAACACAATGGCGGCTCCCAAAATTTAAAAGTTTGAAATAATTTTCTTATAAATTATATCCAGATCATGTTATACCACTGCGCAAATATTTACTCGTAATCACAGGTTTTGTTAATTGACGGATCACATGCGCATTTGCATTCTCCATTTTCACGGTAGCATCCATCTCCACAGGCTCTATTGTCCGGGGAATATTCAACGTCCTGTTATAAAATGATATTTCAAACCAATTCACATTTTTTTCAAAGCGTCAAATGTAAACCTGTTGTTTTAGGATTATTTTAGAGCCAATAACTTACAACTGGTCTAGGTGGCTCCGTTGGTGGCAAGTCATTTTTCTTCATGCGGAACTGCAAGTCCTCTGACTGGCTTTCTGTGAAGCTCTGTTCGTCAATAGAAATGTTATCAGTAACATCGCCAAAACGGAAAATTGGGGTTTCCATAAAATTGCCATTTTGATTCCTAATGGATAAGATGATTATTGTTTATTAATATGGCATAAATAATCAGGCAAGTTTCAGGTTTTACTTTTGCACTAAACAAGTTCCAAAACTTACGAAATATTATAATCAAGACGAGTATAATACAGACGTGTTGTTATTTATAATAGAAACGAGTTAAAAATGGAGACGAATTTTCGTGCAACGAGCAATCCACCGTTAAAATGACAGATTATTATTTATAAGTTCCATGAAAAGACCCTGATCCCATAATTATACCGCTAATGAAGGAAGAGTGTATGGATATTTATTGAATATTAATATAATTATTATCCACTGTTTCTGTAATTAGTAATACCATTTGTCTATTTAATATTAAGTAGAATATCATGATAATATGATCAATTACTTGTTCTATTTATACACTAAGCAGAACCCCAGTAATCATCGGCAAAGTCTACCAGAATAAAGTAATGTAAACCTACAAATACCAGAAGGGGTTTAGCCAAAAAATGGGCATGCTTGCTTCTTAAGTCTTGGTCCCTTATCGATCTTTGTGCATTTGCTAAAACGGTAACTGGGGCAAAAATAATATAAACTTTTATGTCATAATCTAGACCTCAACATTTCGGCTTTTAGGATGACAATAAGCATAGCAAATCAACATCGAGGAATTAAACTTGGTCCAAACTTATGTATGCGGAAAATACGGCCAAGCAAAATGTTGTCATATGAATAACCGCGTTGAATAAACTAAGAAAAAATGATTTTTTTGATGTGGACTGGAATTTTCTTGAAACTTCTTCCAGGATAAAGCTTTAAATTAAAATGTAGTTGATCGGTTCCTTTTCTCTCGTAATAGTAATACAAAAGCAATACCAATTACATTTTTCAAATTGGGTAGTGCAATGCATGCCAAATATTATTATAATTGGATACATTTTCGTGTATTTTGGTAAACGCTTACAATATCAGTACTGTATTTAGTTTAAAGCAAAGCAATTTAGTTGATTTGAATAAGTAAGGCGACGTCAGTAATAAAATTCGTGCAGCATTGCACGGAAGACAGGAGTAAGCATTCGTCCACAGGGTACATGGCTAATTGTGACGGGGTGAGCATCATCTTGAAAGCTTATCCACTTGTTGCAGTTTTTAAGCTGATTTCAGAAATGTAACCCCCAGGCTGAACTGCTGCCCCTATCAGGAGTTACAGCCGTTTGAAAAGTCAGCCACAAGTATATCTGCAAACACATGAACTTTTAGTTTTGGTCATTTAAAAATATATTGGTGTTGAGCGCACTCGTCCGAGTTTTCCTGACTGTTCATCGTTAAATACTAAATGCACTACAGGTATCAAATCTATATTTCAGATGGCGCAGTTCTGCTGTCTGCTTAAACTGAACCTGCCAGAGCAAGACTATATCGTCATTATGTAAGAACAAGCGTATGAGATACAGCAAAAAATCCTGTTTGTGTTGTGCCTTATTTTCCAATGTTTAGACTTCAAATTTATGCAAACTGTTCAGCAATACAAAATATCTGACACACATGCTATAAATACTTGTCTTTTTTGCTAATCCTGAACAGATGTCAAATTATGTTTTAATATGAAAATTTGGCAGGTTTTTGTGATCGAATAATTTTTACAGAAAATTTAGTGCATTTTCATAAAAGCACTGTTAACCGGAAAAGTTTTCTAAGAAATTGATTTTATAATTATATTAATGATCTTCCATGATGAAACCACTTAATGCCACCGTACTCCTTACATTGGACTGATATTGAAGGGGTCATTGGGTACACAATCAAGAAATAGTAGCGGCATTAATTCTCAATGCAATGTAATATTATTTTGGCCCTATTACTGCTATATGTATATTAGTGGGCTCTATAGTGGTGACTACGTTTACCTGCTTTATGCGGCTGCACAACTAACAAGAAATGTGGAATGTAAAATCCATTTCAAGCAGATTTTCTCAGAAAACCAGTCGATAATTATTGTCATTATCCTACGATGATCTCTTTGCGGTTGTAAAATCTCTATGTGATTACATAGTACACAATTTTACTTTCAATTTCCATCAACTATAATTCCCGTAATTGCAATCCGCACTCATAAAATTTTACGACTAATAATAAACTTTTATACTTCCAGAAGGCAAAAATCTCAACTACCTGTATTTTATTCAATTTCTTTGAGAGCGTTTGCAAACGCAGGTAATATACTCTATTGCAGCTACTATTAAACATGTCATAAAGTGAGCAAACTATGCTTTTGAACTTTATTATGAATAGGTTTGAATATCTAGTAAATATTTGTTCTACTTGTGTCGCCGTTTTTTTGTAATAAAAACTTATTGCGTGTTTGTTCATTTAATTTATAATGGAAATTATTCAATTAATGAGTGTGAGCAATATCATGTATAATTTTATGCAGCACAGCAATCTAAAAAGGGATAAGTGTTGTATGGTGTGAATGTCACAACTTTTGTATGTCACATTCAACAGAGTTACTCTTGGTATTAATCACGACAAAACACGCGATTGCGTTTTGTCGTGATGTTGCTTATCTTGACATGAAATGCAACGGCAACTGTCATTGTCAACAGACGACAATTAATTATCTGGTTGCACTTTGCACTTAAATCTTATTGCTACAATTGATTACATAACATGCTTAGTGATTCATAGTGTGCAAGCAATGAAGCATTAAATGTCATGATAGCCAAGCCTTTTTTAATTCTAGAAATCTGATGACATTTATAAAAACAGACAAGGAACTGCAATACTGTCATTATCGTCTCATCATCCACTACTCAGGCGATGAGTCATTTTATTTGCTCTACTGTCCCATTTTACTCCAAGGATCCTTTCACACAAAGTTCAACGTTTTTTAAAACTTTTTATCAAAAACTGTCCAAACCACACATAAATTATGGACATACGTTATATAATTTTTTGACCAAAAAAATGCTCATCACATTAGTAACCGCAAATCATTTCATGAAATATTATCATTTCCGACTAAGCAGATTGGAGTAATTTTGTTGTCATGCCATTTAGGTAAGACTCAAGTTTTTTTGAAAGTTTATTAGGTTCAGAGAGCAAACTATGCAATGCAAGTGGAGGGGCAATAATAATAAAAATATTTTTTTTTGATTTTACATCGGCTTGTATTCACCTGCAGAAGAGTATCGATTTGGGTTTTAGGTACTGACGTTGACCAAATGCATTTTCGTTATGAAGTGCTACCTGAAATCGATGCAAATTCCAGTTAGCAGGATCATAAAATTTTAACGATGGAAATTAAGAATAGTTTTTTATGCAATTAAATAATGTTATTAAGCATTGTTCATTATTAGCCGTCAATCGTTCACTTTGTGTAACTGATTTGATCAATGCTGGACGCCGTTTGATGAGTGCTTTCTAGGTATTCCCGTCTACAACTTACAAGGACACACACGAGTGCGTTGCTCTGCTAAAATCTTTCTGGTTGTACACCATTGTAATTTTCCTTAAAGTCAATTATTTCTCAACCTGTTGCTCTTCACGCCTAATTTCGCATCACCTATTGGGAAGAGCGAAATGATTCTATAAAATCTTAAGGTGAATGGTGAATTTAGTCAGACTAGGACCTATAAAATTCCTCTTTGCTTTTATTTCTGGCCATTCGAAAACTAAAAACCTATGCGCAAACCCGTATGAGATTTAATATAAAAAATCTTCCTTGAAATGTTGGATCGCCACAGGTTTCATATCACTATTACAGACGCCTCCGTCCTGCAATCTGCTAGAGCTGTACCTGTTTATACATAAAAATTCATTAAAGTTGATATAACTTTCAAAAATACAAATTATCAGACTCGTTGTACTTCTGTATGATTTTTCCAGTTTCGGTTGGTCGAAATACTTTATGCAGATATTTCAGTACTCCATATTGCTAACCCTAAGATATTTCGCTGAACTTAATTTGTAAATCATTTATCAATAAAAGCAAATGAAGTATGCACTCTTCAGGAATGAAATGGAAGGGAAGAGGTCATTGGGTACAGACTCAGAAAACATAGAAGCGCATATATGTTCAACCAAGTCAATTATAATTTTGTCATTCTAATATATTTATATTAGCAACAAGTGTATTGATGAGTACCTTTGGTCGTTTATGGTAACTGAACAAAAAAACAACATTGTATAGCACAAAGTACATGTTAGCGGCTTTGCGAGGAAAACCCATCGAAAATTAATATCATTATTATTTTTATACAGAGAACCAGGTGATCCAAATTGTGGTAATACATTCTTGAAGTGATTACATGATTATACATTTCTCAATTTCATTCAAATTTACACTACGCGTCCACTATAATTCCCGTAATTGCACTATGCACTCATAAAATTTTACGACAAATAAAAAACTTTAATATTTCCAGAATTAACAGTCTCATCTAACTGAGAGCTTTTCAATTTCTTTGAAAGCTTTTGCAAATACATGTAATAAATTTTAAAATAATTGTCAATTAACATGCCGTAATGTAAGCAAATTATTGATTTCTTTAATATTACCAATAGTGTGTAAAACTAGTAAATATTTGAACTACTTGTGTCATCGTTTTTATAATAAAAAATTATGGCATGTTTGTTCATTTAATTTATAGTGAATATCATATAATTAATGAATGCAAATCATATCATGCATAATTGTCTGCAGCACATGAAGTTACAAATGGATCGGCGTAGGATTATCACTGTTGGTGTGAATGTCATAATTTATTCAATGGCGATTATCTTGGCAATTCCATCCCCATAACACGCAATAGCGTTTTTACATTTACTTATCTTTACATGAAATGCAATTGCAATTGTCATTGTCAACAGAATATAACTTACTATTAGTATCTGATTACACGTTGCACTTAAATCTCATTATAAACTGTCTTATAGTCTGTTACACAACTCGTTTAACGATTCCGAATGTGCAAGCAATGACGCATCTAAATGTCATAAAAGCCAAGCCTTTTTGATTTCTAAAAGTTGTCGACTAACTATGACATTTCTGATACGACGTAAAACAAACAAGGAACTGCAATACTGTCATTACCGTCTCATCATTCACCACTCGGAGGATGAGTCATTTTGTTTGGTCTACTGTCCCATTTTACTCCAAAGAACGTTTTTTCATTTTATCAAAAACGATCCAAACCGCTTAGAAATTATGGACATATGTTGTATAATTTTTTGACAAAAAAATGCTCATCACATTTGTAACCGCAAATCATTTCATAAACTATTATCATTGTCGAGTAAGCAGATTGGAGCAATTTTGTTGTCATTCATGTCATATTTCCTTTTGGTAATGTAAACATTTTTTTGAAAGTTTGTAGGTTCAGAGAGCAAAATATGCCATACGAATAGAAAAAAAAACAAATTTTTGCTATTACATTGGCTAGTATTCACCTGAAATTGCAAAAATGATACAATTTGGCATTTGATACTGCCGTCTACCTAATGCATTTTCGTTATGAAATGCTACCTAAAATGGGTACAAATTCCAGTTAGCGGAGATCATAAAATTTTAACGATAGAAATTTAGAATAATAGTTTTTATGTTCAATTTAATAATGTTGTTAAATATTGTTCAATATTGGCACATATTATGCGCACTGAAAGATTATGTAAGTTAGATTGAAACGATAATTGGAAGTACCCGCAGCATGAGGTAGCCAATTTCACGTAATTTGGATAGTGCAGAAAATAATATTATTGGCGTAATAGCAAATCAAAAATCCTAATATTTTTTCCAACTTAATATGGTGCAAAAACAATTAATTGAACTCATCCCAACAGATTAATGCAAAAATGATAATCGGTTTTGGATATGTATTTTTG
>JAHZMV010003046.1:0-16277 GCA_027743765.1 Coecobrya sp. COE2 | reverse complement strand
GTAAACTTTTTTAAATCAAGTCACTCACATACTCGCATCATTTGTCGCAAAATACCCAAAAAGCATAATATTAAAGAGTCATCTTTTTCTCCAGCATTGTATTACGATCTATTACCTTCCTATCCCACTCCATTTCATAAAATGCATGCCTCGGTTGTCTCAATCCTCGTTTTACTATAATCTTCAATTTCATCTTATTTAATCAAAACATCACATAAATAATTGTGATGGAGCCTTGTTTTTGTGCATGTGGCATTTCATTTGTTTGTGGAGTCCTGATTTTCAGTTCACTTCGCTCCTTCCTCCACAGCTACAGTCGACAATATTAAGTTGCCTTTGCACTCTTCTGCATTTTTCTTCCTTTTGCTTTAGTGTCATCCTCATTTTAGGGTGGGCATCATGGAAATATCAGCAACCAGATCTCTGATTCGGATTTGATCTGTGGAGATTACAAAGTGATCAGTTAGTTAATTCTTCTGCAGCATGCATATATCCAATGATTTTATCGTTTTCGTGTAGCGAGCAATTCAAAGTAGGTATTATTATGTCAGAGAAGGAAGAAAACTGACGAGACACAAGCAATTCCAAGAATATATTTACCCAGCATCTATTTCAACAATGCATTGTTATTCATTCTGATATTTAATATTATTCGTCCATTGTTTCGTTCCACAACATTTTTTCCCTTAACGAATTACAGGATAATACATACACGGACTAAAAAACGATTAAATGCAGACGAAAAAGGAAGGAGAGATTTTGTGAGCTGCGTAAGTGCGTACAAAGAAGGAGTAAGAATGCGTGTCCGTTCGTGGATGTGTATCACTTACACTTGTTGTTGCAACGCTTCATTTTGTAGGCTACGGGCCTGAGCTGGATCTGCCTTCTCCTTAAATTTTCCTCTAAATAATATTTTTTCCAGAGGAGTAGTGCTCTAGACAGAATACATTATTATTATTATAAATCGATCTATATTCTATACGCATTACTTACTGCGACGCACACGCATTATTACACAAGGTTACATTGTACACAGCAGCAGCAGCAGAGGAGGAAGGAGTGGAAAGGGGAAAAAGTTGAAATTGAGACTCTGGTAAGAAAATGAATACGCTGCTGCACACGCCTACAAATCTCCAAGAGACTGCTACCAGCAACGAAACCACCCTGCATTGTTGAGAATAATAATAATGGCAATGTAATAAGTAATAACAATCGAAGAAGCTTGAAGAAGAGGAAAAAAGCGAGACCGACTTTGGACCAAGCTTTTCCCTGGCTGCCTCTCCAGACGGGCTTCAGTCATTCTCAGAGGTTGATCGTTGGTGGTGGTGAAGCCCAAGAAAATACTTTTTACAGAGCTTTTGTGAATTTGTCAAGTAGTTGAATCAAAATGTTAGTGTCAAAAAGAACAAGTCAATCTTCGAGGGCGGTGATGTCCCTCGCCGTGTTTTATTGTCTGTCCAGTGTAATCATTTCAGGTAAAATATAAGAAGGTGGCTGCTAGTTGTGTGCGTAAGTAGTGGTAAACGTGGAAAATGTGGTATTTTTATAGTAAAATTTATTTTTTGTAGTGCAAAGTGCCCCTCAGCTCTTCCATACGACTACTTCAATCAGCAGCAGCGGAGGTGGAAGGACGAGCCGAAGAGCGACTCAGCTTGCCCCCAGCATTTTTTCAAGAAGTATTTAATTTCCGCTACTTTGAGACAAACGGTTTTAAAATGTTAATCATTTGGGGGATGAATGTGTGCAATGGAGGAATTTTTCAAAACATTTTTTCCATGTGTTTTGTATGTTCATATCGATCCACTAAACCGAAACTAGGGGACGCCGATCATTTGAAGGTGAGCTCTTCGCAGCCGCAGCAGCAGCTTCACGCATTTCTCGCAGCAAGATCCGGGGTGGCACAGACGAGACGGTCGAGGAAGCTTTATGACGACATTGGACCTGGAGCACAGGGAATTATTGGACCGGATGACGCCTATTCACCGTTGCCTTTAGGACTTGACGGTGGAATTGGAAATGGGGCGAGATTCAGATATCCACTGACGCCACCCGAAGTCAAGTTTAGAATTGGGGTGATATCAGACTTAGACATGGACAGTGTCGACCCTAGCGATCCGGGAAAGTGGTTGAGTTATCTGAGGGAAGGAAATCTGTACATTCAGCAGGACAAGTTGGATCCCAGTAGAACAAACGTAAGAATTAGAACTAGCTGGTTTTCATTTCATTAAAATAACTTTTCAATTTCTTAATTTATTTGCAGGTCTCGGTTGAATGGGATGACAACTCAGTGCATATCATCAAGTCCGGTTTGGCGTACTCTGGGCGTGGCATGGAACTTTCCACTTTGAACGTGTTCAATGGACGTCTTTTCTCTTGTGACGACCGAACTGGGGTAATTTACGAACTTGTAAGGGACTCCAGTCTAGAAATAATCCCGACACCCTGGGCTATCCTCGCGGATGGAAATTACACAGGAGCTAGTTTCAAGTGCGAGTGGGCAACGGTCAAGGATGGAGATCTGTACGTGGGAGGTCATGGGAGAGATATGGTGACACCTGAAGGAAAACTTTTGAAAAATCAAAAGTTTGTCAAGAGGATCACCTCACACGGTGAGGTGAGTCATTTGGACTGGGCCGAGAATTTTGACAAGATGGCAACCGCCCTCAATGTTCACTTTCCTGGATTTGTGGTGCACGAGGCAGCTGGATGGAGTGATTTGTTGGACAAATGGATGTTCATGCCGAGATATGTGAGCAGTGAAAAGTTTGATCCGAAGACGATTAGCCACTCTGGGAGTAATGTGGTGCTTATGGCGGATGAGCACTTTGATAATGTTCAGGTACTATAACTATTCATCTTATAAATAAGTCCAATATTCATTAAATATCTCTCGAATATTGATCACAATTCATTGGTTCCACAAGGTCGGTCACATTGGTCAAGTGATTCCAACACATGGCTTTTCTGGTTTTAAATGGATTCCTGGAACAAATGACCAGCTTGTAGTGGCTTTAAAGACACTGGAAATGGAGGGAAAGCAGCAGAGCTTCATTATGGCGTTTGACCTTCGTGGTAACGTCCTGCTTCCAGAGACAAAAATAGCAGATCAGAAATTTGAGGGAATTGAGTTCATCTAGAAATCTAGAATCCTAGGATAATAAATAATAACTCTAGAGAGTGTAATCTTATCATTTTGGCTAGACACTAAACATAAAATTATATATTCTTGTTGTTACACAGACATATACACATTGTTGAACTATGTTTTACATTGTTGTTTCTCTGTTTACTATTTTGGCAGTGGTTGCCCCCACATATTCAGATACATACATAAATTTTACTTACCTAATTGGGGTTTTCTCCTTTCTAACGCAAAGTAGTACTGAAAAAAAGAAGAAAAATGAAAGGGGTTGATTATTTATTAAGTGAAGATTTTTATTAAATTGCATTTTTTATACGTAGCGCTATATTTATTTATTTAGGTTTTCTGTTGGTTGGTTAACGCGTTGATGATTTTCTAGAATCAGAATCACTTTCCATCATGACGAATGAAGGAAAATGAGGCAGAAAATAAACTGACGAAAGAGGGTTCATAGAGTAGATGGATGAATGAATGAAAACATAAAATAAATCCCTACACTACTTTTAAATTTCAAAATTATGTAAATAATTTTAAAGTTCTGTATAATAATTTTGGGTGGGTGGCTGTGGGTGGTTGGTCGTTCCGTAATCTGTGTAAGGTTTGTAATGCAAGCAGCACAACAAGTTGTGTAAATCTATTTAAAAAATTAAACTTAGTAAATTTGCTTTTTTATTTCAACAGCAGCACAGCATACTAATTTTTCATACAACAATTTATTAGTTTTAAAAGAAAAATCTTAAATAATTTCTACCTCTTCTTCAGCCGAGCACTGCAAATTCTTTGAAAAAAGTGAAAATATATATTGCAAAATTGCAAAAAATACATCTCAAAGAAAAAACTTTTCCGTTCATAATACCCCATATTTAAAACAGCTACTTGATTATTTAAAATTAATTGTACGATTAGTAATTATCATCACCATAAATAATAACAAACACTGATCTTGAATATATTGAATGATTTATTAAGGAAACTTGCATTAAATTCATGATTGTTTCTTTCTGCACTAATTTTTTTCTGTTTATTTTGATCTACGCGATTGATCAATTTGATATGACCGCCTTAATTTAAATAATTTGTTATCAATTTGCAACGCTAGCAACGTGCTAAGTTTGCGGTGCAGTCGAGCGTAATTCTCGCCATAAATAAAGAAATAAGTAGGTATTTATTTCGAATATTCGAAAAATTGCGAATTACAAGAACATAAATAATCAAATATTGCATTATATAGGAAATTGTTAAACGCTAACCAAGAAGTTAAAGAAATCTATAAAAAAATTGCCATAATATTACATCTTAACATGTACGCATATTGTACGCACGTACGTTCGCATAGAAACAGGTTTCTCTCTCTCCACAAAAGCTATAAACACTGCATAAAATATTTTATCTCATGTCACGCACATCAAAAAACCTCCAAAAAATCGTCAATTCTTCCGCTAAATAGATGTAAAGCTACAATAAAAAATGTTCTTCCTGAAATAATAATAATCATATTAACAATTTTTACCCACAAATATTTTTTTAACATGAATGAATTGCTTGATATATCAAGTCAAGTAATAAAATATATTCAAATTTTTACTACAAACAAAAATATTTCGCTAATAGAACGCCTAATAGCTTGTTTAGATTTGTGCAGCTTCTATCTAATAATCCATAATCTATGTGACTTTAATTATTATTTACATGAAAGGTTCCTTAAAGGGCTTCATTTCATTATCGACAAATTTTAGCACTTTTTACCAAAAAATTAAATGAAATTTTCTGACAGGTGATTTAACGATTGTGGATGTACGCTGTTGCTTTTCTAAATAAATGTTTAATAGCTATGCTATTGGTAACATAACATTGATTGTTTGCATTACACAGAATATACGCAGTAATGCGGTAGGAAGCGGAAGGAAAGAAAGAGATTCAATTTTGACTTGAAAAATTTGCACGAAAGTGAAAATGGAATCTTAAATTACTTGACTTGAGACAAAAACATCAAGCTCATCTTCAAGATTTGCATAATATGACGGGCGGATGAAGAAGAAAAGACCGGAAATTATATAAAAATCATTTAACCTTTTATCTATTCATATCAGCATCTTTGCATGCCTAATGCCTACTTGTCTTTGCAATCAGTATTTAATTTAGACAGAAACAACCCCGTCCAATAATGATTTTTGGCAGGTTGATGGATACTTAAAGATAGCCCTTAGCAACGGTGCTATAGTATGTGCTATCGCTTGATTAAGATGATGGAAGGATGGTCGGCGGCAGAAATTAAACGCAAATAATTAACTAACGCTCCAATGATGATTGCGCAAGCAAAGGGAGCTAAAAGTGATAGAAGAAAGTGATCTCAGCTCAGAGTGTATACTGAAATTTGATGAGACGACGATGAACCTGGCGAATGATACATGCTCTATGTTGAAAACATTTTTGTGCAAATAATGATACGTAATGCGTGCGTGTTTAGGCGAGATGATTAGGTAAAAATGTTTAGAAGATTTCTGCCAAAAACAATACATTCTTGATGAGATGATGAACAAGAAATTAAATGCGATGCACGCGCTAGACAAATATCAAAGTTTTTTCTTCATTTTTAAAGCTATTTTTTTATTTTTTGCTGTTTATCGTAATCAACTTTCCTCAATTTTTATATAGCATTACAATACATTATCTAATAGATCGTTATAGAAATACATATTTTATAGACGCAGACGCTGCTCCTACTGCAGTGATACCGATGTGCACTTTTCTTGACCACACACACCTGTAATTATCGAGATTACAATATCTTGCGAACGACATGCGTTTTTAGAATTGAATATGGTCGTAATAAATTTTTATGATGATTGATTAAATTTTATAGACAAAAACAACTACTTAAGTTTATAATGTTAAAAAAATCAATCTCGTTTCTAACGAATTAGCTTATCACAATCAAGCTTAGTTGAGTGTCATGTTACAATCTGTAGGCGACGTGATCATAGATAAAGCGCTGACATGATGACAGGAATGACCAAAGGCTAAAAATCGCACATGCTCACCCTTTCCTTCCTTCGTTTTTCACTGCTGCAGATTACAAAATATGTATATATTACGACGATGAGAGACATGCTAGTTGCTTACGTTAGTGGACAGTGGTCAATAACAAAAAAATATTTTAACAACAAAACAGGTAGACGTACCTACATAACAAGCTATAAAATAAGGTAGTATACAGTAAACAGCTCGATAATAGAATATGTGAATAGTCTAAAATATTATTCTAACATAAAATTATTACGAATGCAGTGGTATGGCATTGCAAAAAAAGATAAACAGGTAGACACAATCATCATGTTCATCACGCTTTAAAAAAATAACAGGTAGGTAAGAAATAGATTATTATAGACGACCATGCTGACACACATTGCTAGTTGTCACGCACTTGGTCTTCTTGGATCAATGGCCATTATTATTAAATTTGGCAGAGAGAAGCTTCTTCCGTTCTAGCTTCCTTCCGGAAGTGCTTTCACAAAAAATGTCCAACCTTTTTTGTTTCTTTTCTACTCTACGTAATCATGATCATTATCCCTTTTACATAATTAGATTTCAGCTAGAGCTTTATAGCCATCGGCATTGTGATGAAGACGGAAACTAATTTAAAACTAAACAGACAAAACGACATTCAAAATACACTTAATTCATCCTTCTCTCGATTCATTCGATGCTTTTAACGGTAATTTTTCTAAAGCATGCAGACAGGTCACCACCTCACATCACACATCCTTTTTTTGATTCAGAGGAAAAGTACACATTATAAATGGCACACAACAACAAAAAGTTTCACAGGCTTAACCGCCAACCATCCACCCACGCATTCACACAACACGACAACAAAAATGACTTGAGGAAATGTTTATATACTTAATACATATATTTAATGTGAGGACTAGAAGAGCTCAACAATTAATTGCGGTGATAAAAGTAAGTAAAACATGCACACAACACAAATGACGCACAGATGAAAAGACTCTTGAACTTCCGGTGAATAGGAAATTACATTCATGGTCAGTCTTTGTAATACTGGGATGATATGACGGGGGAGGGCCTTACATTTTTACAATGGGTTCGGAGAATTCCACTTGGGATTGCATAATGGCAGCGGTCATATGACCGTGTCCTTGGCTGAGGGGAATTGTGCCGGGTGATGGGGCAGATACAGTACTTTCTACTTTTTGGGAGGCAGCTTCCTGGGGTCGGGCAGGCTGCTCTTCTTTTTCAGCTTTTCCCTGCTGTTGTTCAAGTTGTTGTTGCTGCTGCTGGAGTTGTTGTCCGAATTGCTGAGGATTTCCAAGGAAGGCGATGTGTGGTTGGCCTAAAATGGCGTTTCCAGGGATAAACTGACCTTGACCACCTGCTGGAATGGCAAAGTTTCCAGGGACGACACCTGGGGGCAAATTGAGAATTTGTCCAGGACCACCGGGGAACTGAGGACCGCTAGGGCCGAATTGAATAGGAATTCCACGTGGTGGTCCTTGACCTCCCTGAGGTCCTCCTTGCACGAGTATTTGTCCTTGGGGTATTTGAAACCCACCAAGTTGAAGTTGCTGTTGTTGGGGACTACTTTGCTGCGCTTTAAGAAGTTGTTCGGGAATTTCGCCGTTGATACTGTTGAGATTTTGGGGACGGCCCTGCTGCTGTTGTTGCGGTTGTCTAAGCAGTTGTGGTGGTGGCGGTCCGTGGATCATTACAATTTGTCCTTGGCCATTGGTCGCCAGAAGATGAGGTGGAAGATGTTGGGGATGTGGTGGAGGGCCATTCAACTGTTGAGGATGGGGACCTCCAGGTCCAAAGATAGCGGGAGCAAGGAATGGCTGTCCAAACTGGTTAATAAAAACGGGTTGTTGACCTGCACCAGGGACAAGGATTTGAGAGTTGGTAATTTGTGCGTTGGGATGTGCCTTTTGTTCTTTTTCCAAAACCATGGCGTGTTGCTTCTGAGCAGCCTTGGCTATAATTTCTTCAAGACTTTGCGTTTGTGAAGCACCTTGCCCCGAAGGACCGGTTTGTACCACGTTTTGTTGGATTGGCAGAAATCCACCGGGAATTCCTGCCAAATGTTGGTGCTGAATTGGCAGTCCATTTGGAGCACCAGGAGTGGGACCATTCACCTGATACAACTGGATACCTGGTGGTAGTCCTTGTGGATGATGGGGTTGTTGTTGTTGTGGCGGTGGACCTCTAGGTCTGTTTTGAGTTTCTGCAGTGATAAGATTAAATGGTCGCGCGTTTTTAAGGTCAGTTAACTTCACCAACTGCGGTTGTCTGCCTTGAGGTGGGCCGTAGAATGATGGAGCGTTTCTTTCGGGTGGGGTAATGTAAAACGCTCCAATTTTTGGGGGAGCCGATACATGGGTCACTGATGGAGGCAATTGTCCTATTCCGATTCCGAACGCTGGAAAATGAGCCGGACCACGGGGACCTGGTTGAATTGAGGCATAATTCTGAGGACTGCTAGCACTTCCTGTCAACGACATCAATTCTCTGTGGCCTCTGCCACCGCCACGAATTGCACTCAGGAATTTGTGGAGTGCGCTGTCTGACATGTACTTTCTGGGGGGGAGGAACCCTCCTCCGTGCAAGTATTGACTGCTCGCGGCAGCCAATAAAGCCAGTAACGTCGCACACTGAAAAACACCGAAAATATATTTCCCATTTATTTTATTTTCCATTCCATCATTTGACCAATATAGCCACAATTAATTACATTTTTCAATTTACCTGAAAAATCCGCATTTTTCTCAAAATATTTCTTTGAAATTTTCTCAGCACTCTAGTTCTCACCCTGACAGCACTCACCAAAGTGATAACGTGTGCCCAACTCACTTTTGCTTTTAAAGCGTTATCCCATATGCCCCACCACAGCGTACCCTTTTTTGAAGACGCAAGAAATAAAATGCTTTGCCAATTGCAAAGGCGTTCCTAGATGCAATCCTACTACTAACGCTGTAACTCTTTATTGTTGTGCTACAGTTAATAAAATGGCATGTATGAAAAACTTGTGGCAGTTGAAGCTGTAGTCAAAATTCGAAGATAGGAAAAGTAAACATGATAAGTACATATGATACACTTATCATCATCATGAAGCATAATAGGATGGATAAGTAGTGAGAAAACCAGTGTATCTTTCATGCTTTTTTGATGTTATTATGGTTATCTCAGCGGTAGAATGGTCACGCACATGTGGAAGCAGAAAGAAATATTTATTACGTGTGCATTATCCTAAATAATCACCAAGCACTACATAATTTATTTATTTATTTAGTTTGAGCGAACGAATACCTACGTAATAGCTTTTGCTCTATATGTATGCATACAGGTGCCTATTACATGAGTATAGGCTATTAAATAATAGCACGCATTTTTTGTAAAATTCAGGTAAATATTTTCTATTAATGACTTGTTCAGCTCACTCGTAGGCAAACTGTTACTGCTTTAGTTTTATTGAATTATAAAATATGTATGTTATTTTTTCGTCTTCGTTTTTTCCCTTTCGTGCGGTTCTATAGCACGTCCCTTTGCTGTTGTTGTAAAGTAACAAATTTTGGGTAACAAATCACTCGGTGTGCACAAAACAAGAAAGAGCTGCGATAAATGAAGTATTTTATTGCAATTTGGTACTCCCTTCACATCACTTATTCCATTCTGATGGCGTTTGACTTTTTGGCTTTGCCGTTGTTGAAAAAATGCTGCAACTTGATTCGCCTAAAAACTTTTTCTTGTCGTCTTACAACTTACAGCGCAGATCTTTACTTTTTGTTTAGTTTATTATATTGACGGCTTCCTTCCTTCCTCTTGTTCTAATTACGTGGACAAGTACAATAATGAGCAGAGAACTATATTATAATTCATTTTACTCGTAAGCAATGAGTGATGACTTATTAACAAAATTTTATTTTGCCAAAAAAACTGATGAAAATGCTAGATGCAATTACAATTGTGTATGAATTAGTAATTATTTATGATTTGAATCTCTAAGCAATGATAATTATTTCTTCTTTGATAATTATCCGAGATTTTAATGGACTACTTTTTTATTCCTCTGTTTTTAATCAGCAAAAAAATATATAAAATGGAGCACAGTTCAGCTTGAAAATGATCAGGAAATGGTTATAATTTTTTTGTATTTTTGGAATAAACCACAGGATGAAAAGTACATGACGATTTAAGTAAGTAGGGCAGTTTTAAAAGCTATTATTAAAAAGTTGATATCATTTCATTCAAAAGGATCTGAAATAGGAAATGCCTAGGTAAAAGTATGCTTTAAGAATATTACCTACGTCAGTATCCTGCTCCGATTTTTTCCTTGTCTGCCACACGTGGCCAAACATCTACCTGGTGGACTGTTGTAGAAACTCTTGTTTGCTGGAAACTTACGTAAATGAAGTATTATGTTGACGCATTTTAAATGAATATGCCCAATTTGAAAATATTTATACCAGCAACAACCAAATCTGTTTCACATTGATCAAGACTCTTTCAGTGCATCTTCAAGCAGAAACTATTGTTATATTTCCATAAAGTCTGAATCTGATACGAGGTTTTGGATGTCGTGCGCATACTGCATACACTACAATCGAATCTTCCATTTTCATCCACTCATTCCAAATCATCCTTGCTGTACAGAAAAATTACTGTTACTACATAATACTGTTACGTAGTATTTACCCGACCCGAACGCCGACCCCAATGGTCTCCCTGGCAACCTAATCGGTGCCTTGAACATATGTATCGTTATCCAAATTGGCTGCTCAAAGAGTATTATATTATTCTAGCATCAAATTATACTAATAGTGATGATTGAAACAGATTGTACCCCATAATTATACTCCAAATCAATATGATCTGTGACAAATAATTAATTTGCAAGATATGTGATACAGAATATATAGTAATCAAAATGTGGTATCATATTTTGATCGCTTGCTATATGCATTTTATAGGCTTGTTTTTATTTTTACTCATTGTACGTCTTACGATTCCATTGTTTGTTATTAAAAATGGATTTGTTTGCTCTACACCACATGCAATTGTTTGTGAAACATTCTATTATATGGTATAAAGAGAGGATGTATATAATATTTAGCAAGGAAACCAGCCGATACTGTGATAATTTGATAATAATATTTATATACATAATATACATGCTACAATGAAGTGTGTATAATATAAATAATTGCGGGTGAAAGTAAAAGTAAGGATGAGCTCTACATTACAAAACCCCATGTATGAAGTGTGTGATCCCATTTCTAATCGGAAATATTATTTATCAATTTATGTAGGTAAAAACTACGACGTATCTATACAATTCATTTTTTATATATTTCATACTTGAAAAAAGTGAACAGTATATGTGTAATATCGCCATGTCTTTCACACTCGAAGAGCACAAAATAAGATAGCAAAGGGAGATTGCAGCTTCCCCGCTGCGTTGGATTTGTTACTCCTGACCCGGAGAAACCCAGAAGAAATAAGTTCCATCAAATGTTACGCATTACAGTAAAAGTAAAGTTAAATAATTTGCAAGTGAACATGCATGTTGGACTTGGCTCTTATAAATGTGTATAACAACATTTTCAAGGATGGCCACAGGATGAACGTGAGTCAATAAGGCAATGATATACTATGACTATAATAATTATGTCATATCTCCTTCCCAGGTTACATGACTAATAAAATACGGATATTGCACAAGCTTTCTGTTTGCATGTTGCATTATTTGCTTTAATTCAGTCAATATGAATTTTTAAGTGAAAGCGTTCGTTACATACGTAAGTACTCTTGGCTTTTTAGCTTATTACAAGGGGGTGACATACAGAACATCTTTGCAATTTTTACTCCTGAAAACTTAAAGATGCTGTCGTTTTCATGATTTAAATAG
Source organism: Coecobrya sp. COE2 (assembly GCA_027743765.1). Taxonomy (NCBI): domain Eukaryota; kingdom Metazoa; phylum Arthropoda; class Collembola; order Entomobryomorpha; family Entomobryidae; genus Coecobrya; species Coecobrya sp. COE2. The sequence continues at coordinate 4,215 of JAHZMV010003046.1, read as the reverse complement.
TCGAGAATGAAATTGAAAATATTAATTGAATATTTTTAATGGATCGGAGCAATTCAAGTGGTTTTGGAAACGACGGGAAAGTGAGAGCTCTGCTCAGGGAAAACAGAATGGCTGCTCGAAGGGAAGACAGGGACAATCGACGGCAAGTCCATAGGGAACACAGACAGCAAGTGACCCTTGCAGTGGTGGTTCCAAGAGAGGAAAATGGAAAGGAGAACCAGGGCAATGTGGCTAGATTTGTGACAAACTCGCCTCCAGTGCCGGCATTGGCGAGACGACTTGAACGGGAGAGACAAGCGAGTGAAAGTCAATGCGGTATGGAACTGGTTCTATTAAACCCACAGCCGAGAAATGATACAGCGTTGGTGTCGCCAAGTGTGGATGAAGGTGTTAGGATCATCATCCCAATGAATAATTTGGAACCGAGGCGACCAAGACAAGATCGAGAAGGGCTGCACGATGAACGTCGACGTGTTCAACATGATGTTGTTGTGGCGGTTGCTGCGGAAGGTCTAACATTGGAGTGGAGTTTGTTTCAGGTCTGGAACAACTTGGCGTACGCAACTTCATCTGTGCCATATCGTGTAGTGTTAGACGAGCAAATGGAAAGGTACATACTCAAACACTCTCGACTTCAACAGGTCAGGGAAATATTATTATGTATTTATGTAATAATTATTTATGAACATAGATGTCTTAACTCAAAGTACTTATCCTGAGTTCACGAGTTTTATTTTGTCAGTTGAGCTGTGGGTTACAAGTTGGAGCCGTATTTGTGGACATCATGTCTTGGTGGCGTGTATTCAGAAACGTAATAGACGGCCCTTCAAATCCTCTCAAGTATATTAAATTTGCCAGCCTTGTAGTGAAAATTGTTGCTCGACTATGTCAATTCAAAACGGTTGTATTTGGCATGAAGGATGTTGTGCGTCTCCACAATCTGGCATTAGACTTCGAGAGGGTAGCTAACAGCTACCGAATTAAAATGCGAAAAGTAAGTAATCTACATCAAGTTGAAGCTTTATCTTACTGAAATTCATCAAATATGTATTTTAAATTTACAGAGAACAAGCGCAATGTTTCTTCTTCTATATGGCATTTACTTGATTGGTTACTCTTCGTTGAGAGTTGCAATACAGACGTTCATAGAAACAGAGAGTTGGGATTGGGGACTCCCAGAGTTAATTCAGGCGTTTGCCTGTTACGCTCGGGTAAAGTATACCTGGGTGACCGAAGATAACTGTCCAGAAGACATATATATTTCATTTGCAGAGATTCCATTTAAAGAGTATTTGCTCGGAGGATTGGGTGCTTACACGTTTCTTAGTATCAGCCTATTTGAACAGAATATAACCTTACAAATCATGACATCTTGCCTAACCCTCTTGGATATGTCTTGGACCCTGACACCCTCTTATGAAACACCAGAACTAGAAATCGGACGTTTGGCAAATGGAAATGCAATGGAGATACAGAACGCGGACAATCCTTGCACAAGGTACCACTTCGTTGAGAAAAGTGCTGCTATTATTTCCGCCTTCATCGGATTAGTTTTAGCGGCAGAAATAATGGACGTCGCTTGTGGAATGCCCAAATGTCTTAACTACATCTTCAACCTGCACAGTATGATCGCCACTCCTATGGCGATTAACAACTTCTTGCTATTTCTTGCATTCTTTGCAGCATGCCTCTCTTCTCTTCAGGTTACATTGCAATCACAGATGTGCACAACAAGTTGTTGTAGCTTGTGACAACTTGTCACAACCCATTTTTTCGACTCATTGTGTTGTTGTTGTGTTGTGCGGTAAAATCAAGCAGTACCAAAGAAAACTTGTTGTGTTGTGTGCCAAGCGTCACACAATAAATGTGTGTGTTGTTCTTGTTGTGTTACAAAAAAGTATGCATGTGTTCTCTTTTGTTGTTCTTTTTGAGAATGTAAACACTCCTCCATACATTTTAACTTTGTCCAGTTTGTTTGCAGTCTGCTTAATTAAATAAATTTGCTTACGTTGATCATTAAACCTTGTTAATTTGTGATTATAATTACGTGTTATTAAAAGGTGTACATTTACTTTAGTTCTAGAAGTTCTTTCCTAGATCAGTCAGTCAGTGCTGCACCTAGTGCATTATGGACACAAAGACTATGGAATCGGTCAGACCGATTCCAAAGCCCATCCCACCAGTGCTAGAAGTTCCACTGACGGAAATTCAAAAGTCAGTCCTTCAAGGAAAAAAGAGAGCCATGAAGGATATTTTGGTGATTCAAAGTATTTATGGAAAGTTGGATGAAAAGAATGAATTACCGAGGGAAGTAAGAAGATTCTTACAACGGAGGAATGAATATGGCAAGTGGCAATACCAACATATTCCATTTTAGCAGTAATATCATTTGACTTGAGAATTGACAGCAACTAACTATACAAATTATTTATGATTGTTTCCAGGACTCGTGGCAATTACTTCGCATCCTTTTCAAGATGACGTAATGGAATGGAATCCAGACGCCAAAACATTCAATCCTGAAGAAGAAAATGACAACGAAACGTACATTTGGGTGGCTGCCAATACCACATTTTGGTATCTCATGGCTGATATCAACAAATCTCGTGTAATTTGGGTTGACCTCGAAGCAAATGAATGGGATGGATTTACAGGAATCACCTGTCTTATCCAGATAAGCACTGTGTCAAACAATTATATTGTTGACTGCTTTGCCATCCCACAAGAAATCCAAGCCAAATTGAAATCTGCGTTAGAGAGCCGAAACATCATCAAAGTAATGCACGGCTCTTCTAATGACCTACGCTGGCTCCAGAGAGACTTTGGGATATTTTTATGGCCGCTGATTGACACTCAGATTCTGGAGGAAAGCTTCTTTGGGACGAATCAAGTATCTTTCGCCAGCCTTGTTCAAAAGTATCTGAACATCATCATTCCTAAAGAGGAAAAAGTTCTTGGACATTTCTCGGACTACAGGAACCGGCCGTTGCATCCTAACCTTATCCGCTACGCAGTTAGGGATACGTACCTTCTCCGGAAAGTTTGGGGGAAAATGTTGGTCAAAATTGGCGTCGGTCTGACCGACGCCAATGAAATGTTTCTTAATTGTAAGAAACATTTGATTACTTCCCTTTTTGGAGGAATAACTTTACGGGGATCAGATGTTCCAGGATTAAATGATGTACAAATGGAACTTTACACAAAATTGACGGACTCAAGACAACGATTTTGCGTTAAGATGAACCTCCCGATTCAACGAGTTGCAACAGATGCCATTCTGATTTCAGCGGTTCGAAATAACAAGGCACCGTATAATGTTCATCCTGCATTTCGCAAAATGTTGAAGGACGGATGGAAAGATGGAAGTTTCAGCGAAACCGGTACGACAAAGCCCTCTGAAGAAGTTGCCTGTATGAAGTAAGTATATATTATTATATACATTAAATGCGTCTTGTATATTTCACTAGCTACATGCAATATCTAATCATATATTTTTTAAATTCTATATTATAGATGCGGCGCCAAGAATCATGTTGCAAGGAACTGTAATGCGAACGGTAAAGACAAGGCCAAAAACAGAAAGGAGTTTTATGAAAGCAACCCTGAAGCAAAATTAAGAGAAAAGCAGAGGCTCCGGGAAAAGCGACGGAAGAAGAGGCAAGTCACCGGTGAGACCCACGCATGGTTCCAAAATAAAAGGGGCGACAAGAATCGGCATTCTTAGATCTGGAATTGGTCTGACCAATTCCAATTTGTCATTTACTTTTATTTAAATTAAATATCTTTGAATGAAACTGAATGAATGAAATTTATTAATTAAATAAAATATTGTCCAAGTATAATAACCTTAAAGATTGTTAAATGCATAAGAATTTCATTTAGCATTTATATTTTTACCAATAACAATAAAATGATTTTATTAAATTTCATGTATAATGTTTTTGAGGTGTATCCACGTTGCTCTTTTAATACCATTGAATGGACCAAAAATTGGTTAGCATGCTGCTTGCTTTTGAGTCCAGCTCCACAAAAGGATTAGTGTAGCCACACAAAACGAACTGCTTTTCCTCACCATTCGCAAGTTTGACTATGTGCTCGTCTTTTAACTTTCAAGATTTTAGATCTGAAGTGCAGAATATTTAGAATTAAAGTTAATTAAAGTAGTGCACGGTTTTTCTTTTCACAATGGCCGGTAAGAGGAAAGGTGTAGGTAAT
>JAHZMV010003045.1:0-26947 GCA_027743765.1 Coecobrya sp. COE2 | reverse complement strand
AATCTTTTATTATTTTCGGTTTATGCTTATTTGAAAACTGTGCGCCCACCATAGCGTATATAAACGCTCCTAACTGTATGTTGCTCATACAAGCAAAACGAGTGAAAAATTGGTGCAGTTCTGTCAAAGTGGAAAAGGCAGAAATTCTTAGAATATTAGGTACGACGAGTGTCTATTGCGTATATGCTCAACAAAATAGAATTTTTTTATATGAATTTATGTTTGTTATCTCAAGTCATCTTCCCTCTTTCTTCTGCCACAAAAAAAACCCGTGTGCAGAGAGAAGATGAGTTGCCTTTAGATAATAAAGGTTCTCATATTATCTTTATAAATACACGGATATATGATATAAACAGAATAAACAGAGTCATCTCTTTCCCAGTTATTGGCTTCGTTATGTTGTAAAAGTTATGAAATTTTTCATGTTTCACTTTATGACACTCAACAATCCAGTGAATAGCAAAAGAATGCCTCTTTTTTTCTTTTTTTTTCTCTCTCTCCCGATCTCTATTCCTCAGCAAAGGAAACTTAGATTATAAGCAACATCACAAGCAACCCTCCTCCTCCTCGCCCTTCAAACATACATACATGCCACTGGTTTCATTTCATTCACTTATAATACTAATAATAATACATGTATAGTAGTAGTTTTGGTAGTTTTGTAAGAGTGAAAAAAGGCGAGTGTGGTGGCGTGGTCTAGTGATGCACATAATATTTGCCATTTACAAAATATTCTTGCTATGCCATTCTGCCACATGCTTGAGGAGGTGAAGAATGAGTACAACTATTTTTATTATTAATCTCCTCCAGCATTTTCCTGAGCATACAGTAATAAATAACCACGATTAAGTTTTTCTCATAGAGGACGTAGTATTATGTATGTATGTATATTGTAAGGTATGTATTAACAGATACAAATTGTTTAACAGAAAACGGCAGCAGCATCACCGCGCTGCTGTAGATGGTGCGAGGTTACTGGTCTTATCTTGTGCCATTGTTGATGATGATACATATTATGAAACAAGGCATTTTTTGTGATAAGCGGTGAAGAAGACTCAACTGTAGACGCTTGAGGAGAAAGATAATGATACAGCACACAAACAAGCATAAAATGAGTATATATCCGTTCATACACAATAATAATATATTAGGTATGTGTGCCTTTTCTGTAACTATGATTTGTTTTCATTTATAATGTTTTGTCGTAGAAGGAGAAGAGGTAGCGTTATCCACACATTTCCTAAAAGGACCGCAATGTTTTTCGACTTTTTGGAACTTTATTGCTTTAACCTTCTATATTCCAAACACAGCTATAATTTCCAACCGCTTATGTTTATATAAAACATGATATTATCTCATCATGTCATTATCATGAAATAGTGGGGCTAACAAAATTGGCATTCTTGTTGCTTGTAAATTAAAAGATTTCCGTGTGTGTGAGAGAGGGAGACGTTAATCAGATTCTGAAAACGGAAGAAATAAATATTCTCACAATGGCAATAATGTAATTTCTTTGCAATTTGTTCATTCCCTTTCCTTTGATCCTTTCTAAACACTTGATGATTTCAGAATAGTAATTTACATAATTTCGGTGCAACCACGCGAAAACTGATTACGACTATCACTTTATGACTTTCAAATGACCCTGTGAATACAAAATGAAAATGTCTGGTTTCCTTTGACACAAATATTTAAGTGTAGTCATTATTTCAGAGAATCGCTTACTTTCTCTACTGGTACTCAATGTTGCTCCGTTTTTATTGACTTTGTCAGCGTGGTAATGAAATCGCAGAGGGAGAGATAGCGAGTTGAGTCAGAAACTGATGAAGTTGTACTTGCCAAAAGTATTTTCTTCTTGTTTCTATCGAAAAGAGAGAGAAAGAGGAATTTGTGATATTACCCACTTGAAACAAATCATGTGACAAAAGCGAGACGTACCGTTGTATAGTTCCAATAGGAATACTACATCAAGTTCTTGTTTACCACTTTTACAACGGCACATTCCATTCGTTTAAAAAAATTGGTTAACAAGACATGGAACTTTTTAACCAGTGCTCCAAACATCAGACAATTTTATCGGCTGATTCACTTCATGCTATGTATAGGCTAGGTAAATAAAAGTTGAACATTTTTTTTCTTTATTTCCCCTTCCCAATGACTTTGAGGGAAAAAGAGATAAGTAAATGAAGAATACTACAAGTAAACGTTTGTCACAAAAACAGGAAGAGAAAAAATGCTTGTCTGCACTCTGCACACAGCACATATTATAATGTACTACATATCTTTGTTCATCTGTACAAGCAACGTGGGAGTAGTGGTGAGGGTTTTTACTTGTTCATCGAGACGACATTATAATCAAACTGGAGAACAAACAGATTCTTTTCCTTTTTATTCCTCTCCTTTCTTTATTTTATTTTAGGTAATAGAATTCTACAAGATAGACGTACCAAAAGAGTTGCCATCATTCTTCAAATTGACGAGTAAAGAGCATACTATATTCATTCATTGCAAAGTTCCAGAATGTAGCAGTCCCAATCAACGCATTCCTCAGCAGTTATATAGTGAAAATGTAGTGCACAGAGAGAGAGAGAGACACTGTGAAAGTTGACATTTACTTTTTCGCCCAGTTAGTTTGACTACTAGACAACACACACGTATGTATGATGATGACGAGAATATTACTAGAAAGGAGAGGTTTTTGTTCGGCATGCGAGAAAGGGAAAAAGGGAAAAGAAAGGATTCACTTGATGCAACAAGATGGAAAGTACCGACTCAAGTGGAGAGCTTGTTGAGGAAGTCCTGTTGGGCTGGAGTGTCCTAGCCTTCACTCACTTTTTCTTGTAGTATCAGCTTGATTTCATTCTTCTTTGTGCAGTTAATGAGAACTGGTTATTGCGTGGCTCTTTCTCTTTCTAGTGCTGTCTAGCAAATCAAGGGGGTTGCTTTTGCTCATCTTCTTCCTTCCGGATCCCTCTTCACCGTACGTTTTTGTCATTAACTTGTCTTTTCTCTCTGCCTAAATAAATAAACGTGCACATAGACACACTCACTATATCTATATAATAGAGTGTGTGTGTCTCCCTGGTTTATGCTTTCCAACAACACCAAGGGCAACAACAGACATACATTTTCTATATAATGCACTCATTGTCAGTTGCCGTGTCTCGGTAAAATAGATATAAAAGGAATGTAGATGCACACACGTGTTATACCAACTACAGCCATTTGATTTGTCAATTGAATTCAGTCGAAAGTTATTACAACTGGTTGATTTGCTTTTCTCCTGCCGGTGATCAGTTTACGAATACATAATAATAATAATAATAACAGTAGGGCATTGCATTTTGTATCTCATTTAGATGGGGTACTAGGCTTGTCGACAGCTTTTTATCTCTTAACTTATTATTATTACTACAAAACGGCATGAGAAGAACAACAACCAGCTACTCCTGCTGCTACATGCTTTTTCTTTACATCATCATAAAAGCCATTGGATCACTGTCTTTTTTGTCTTTATTGAAACATTCTTTTGTTGTAAAATAGAAGCCAGAATGGCAGGATTGTATGAATGAATGATCTGTTGTTAGTCGGGATGCGGAGAATAAAACGCTTGCAACAACGTCACATTCAATGTCTACAATATGCGACCAATAAAATACGGATATATAATATTATATGATCTCCTGTGATTCTACATACTCACCCACCACGGGTATATATGCATGTGTGCATGTTACATATAATATGTATGTACTGCTCACTTGGACATATGTATCAAAGGACAGAATTCATTCTTCATTTTGTTTGGCCACTGTGAAAAGTCAAAGTGGAGCAGTGGAACGGAATGGAATGACAATATATGAGGGGTTTCCTTTCAGTCTCTGTCCTCTGAATGAAAAAAGTGTTGGGTAGGTTGAGTAGTACACATTATTATTGTGTTTTCCTGCTTACTTTTGATCCTGAGTGAGTTGGGTAGTTGGGATGCATTGTAAGATATATACATACATTTTAACTGGATACAAAAAAATGTGTGTATATGGCCATAAATATGCCAAAATACGTTTTGGAAAAAAGTATGTTCAAGCACCTCTTTGATTGACTGACTACAACAGATTTTCAGTAAGTCAGTCACTGGCAGAGTGAGTGCGCATACCTTTGTCGTCCATGAGATGTGGTCTGATCCGGTTCGGTTCGTGACATTCGTGGTATCAGTGGTTTATTGGCAGTGAACGAAAGAAAAGTAATGCTTCACCGACTTGAACGAAACAAAGCATTCGGTGATTTTCTTTATGTGGATTGATACTCCTGTTCAAAATCAATTGTGTTATTCCAGAATGGCATTTAAATTTTGGAGTTGTTCAATATAGAGCAAAACTTGAGTGTCAAAAGTTAATATTCTAGACTGACGGATCATTGCAGATATAAAAAATAGATTCTGAAGCGTTAATTTGTGTGTGTATTTTGCCGTGTTCGAAAATGAAGCTAATTTGAGGACGAGAAACGTAGTGCTTGCCTCCGGGTTAAAATAAAAGTTTAAAAAATATTTCAAAGTATATTTCCAAATGAACACATTCAAGAAACAGTTTCCCTCTGCTGTTGACTTCATCCCAACTTGTAAGTTGTCAAATACGTTTAATTTTAGCAAAAATGTTATAAATATTTTTAGCCAAGGTAATAACGCATTGTTGGTATCCCAAGTGGGTATAGGAATCCATAGCAGGTTCGGTTTTCAAGAAATACTCATATAAATGTAAATTTAAAGTTAAGCTGATTTAGCAGCGGTGGGTCCATCGTACATGTTCAATGATACATTTCTAATCCTTTATTTCTTTTTACTTTCATGAACTCTACAAGCCTAACTTCCCCTTATTAATATGATGGGCCACACGCATAAACACAGGTGTTTGCATTTAATCCTATTGTTACTGGACGTTGTAATGTAGTTCACCTTTGTTATTTTAATATATTAATAGATACTGCGACAAGGTTTTAAGTAGATTAACCAAGATCTGTGTGAACTCTACTTTTGTATTGCTGGAATATACATTTTATTCAAATCATATATTTAATATTTCGGCATAAACAGAGATTGCTTTAAGTAAAGTTCTGAAATCAGTATTAACAAATGTACAATGCAATGGAAAGTAGTATAAATGTACCTAACATATTGGTAAATTCTCTCAGCAGAATTACGGAACGGATATGTGGCATTTTTTCACATTTTCACATTGCTATTCGTCTCGTGACAGGAGACATACCTGTTCGTTTAAGCGATGCTTCATAGTATACGAATATGCCGGGAAAGGCTATATTCTGGAGAGAAAAAATTCAAAGGAAGTGAGGTAGGATAAAGGAAAGGGTTCAAAACCACTTTTTCCTGGAAAAGTATGCGAATGGAAAAGATGCATTTTGTCTTTAAAAAGGATTCACAAAACGACATAGCAATTTTGGAAAGATGTTGTCACCTATCTAAAACATACACGACATTTACATAATATCCTTATTCACAAAATACATACATACATAAATGTAACTTCTCTACCCAAAGGCAAAGAAAGTTGTTGCACTGTGTGTGTGAATGTGTGAATCAATGTACATTGATATGCGTTTTATTTTTATTTATTAGTAGACGCCGTTGGAAACACTTGTTTTGTACAAATGGCTATATGTGGTTCCGTTTACATACTCACGTGTGTAATATGTAAAAAAAAGTGTTGAGATATACCGCAGACCCTGAACTTTAAACATTTATTCTATATTATTCTCTGTGTGTTTCTAGTTTCCAATCATCATGTTCTTTCTCTTAACCCTCCTCTTTCTCTCTCTCTCTCAAAGAAACACGCCGTCTCTTTTTATATCAGGCAAATCTTTTTATTTTTCTTTCGTGACATTCAAAATCCCTCGTTTTATTACATCTAAAAAAGGTTCGTGGTTATCACTTCCAAACACAAAAAAATGTAGTTAAAAAATAAAAAAAACTTTGTGCATCTTCCATCTTTCTTCAAAAGTTTTGTACCGCACTCAGCAGACAAAATAAAAAAGTCAAAATGGTTTTCATATTGAAAATATTTTCCATAACCAACTATGTATGAAATTATATAAATGTAAATCAACATCTTATTATAAAGAATATAGGACAATAGCTATATTTAAGTATATTATTAAAATTTACGTGTAGTTTTTAATCTTGTTTTCCTACTTTAAACGTCCTTATCATTCACACAAGTAAAATATGAGGTCATTCTATTTCTATCTTCGCAGCTATCATTGTAATATACTGTATGGTAGCAAGTATTATGATTTTTTCTTAAAAAGTTCAAATATATAACAGAACATATAACCATGTAGAACTTATAGCAATATATCATTGTCAGGCCGATACACACAGCCATAACCGGCACTTATTATACACATCAAAATATTTAAATGTGCATGTTAAAATGACAGTTTGTTTGTTTTTGTGCAACTTATAACAGCTTTAGGGTGGCATATGTTATCCCATCATCGTTACCTCCACCACCATCGCATTAGAGTCCTCGACGTTGTCATTATCATCCTTCTCTCTGGCGTGCAGAGTGGGGGTGGTGAAGCAAGAAGATTTTCCTCTGTCATTCTTCTATACTGGCTGAAAACGATGCAAAGAAAAAAATATATAGATAAAAGTCGACAAACTCTCTTAGAGTGTAAATGTTTAGCTGTTCCTTTCTTTGAAAACGCAGTAGTAAAAACCTACAAAGTGACGAGTAGCATGTTGTTGCAAACTGAAAAAGGTAGTAAACACGTCAACTATACTTTATGTTTATATGCGGCAAAGCTGGTCACAGTTGTCAGTTCACTCACTGCAACATCCCCGTCCTCGTACACACATTCATGGCTTAACTACGTGATCTTTAAATATATTATTGTAGCCATAAGACTACAGACATAGACATTACATCATATCATCACAAGCAGACAGCCTCCACCACAGAATAAAATATCTATCTTTCTCTTCATCTCTCACTCCAACTCTTCTTTCCGCCTTTTCACCCGGATTTCTCCTGAACACAAAAAGGCCTTTTTATTGTACATTGATGATGGGAAATGGTGATGTTCCATCTGATACATGTCTCGTGTATCTTGTTCTCTGACATCATATCCCATCTGCTTGGTTTTCCTTGTAGTCGAATGGAAAATTGTGGAGGAGTTGTTGTAGTAGCGGTTCTCTTCTCCCATTCCTCCTCCTAAGTAGTAGTAATGACTATCCCAAAACACCACTCTCGGCGCCTCTTAAAAACTACACGTTTCTCTAAATCACTCTCATCCATTCATTCATTCCCTTGTTTACTTGCTTGTCTTGAACAAATTATTATTATATGCTTCTTCTAACAAGCTCTCATTTCTGTTCGTCAGGCCAAGTGAGAGAGAGAAAGGGGATCAAAAGGCATGAATGAAGAATTACCCTGGGTTCTCACGAAAAAAATTCTCGAGTGTGTTCACGTCATCTCCACCTTTTACATAATTGTAATAAAATATTCTCTTATAAACTGTTAATTTAATCCTAGAAAAAATTTTTATATGAGAAACTCAGTCTTGTATAAAAAAATTGTATATCAAATATCAGATAAATCTCAAATCAGTTTTTGTCAATGAAATGATTCTCGGGGTGATGAGATGGGTATCACCTTTTATTTGTGAAAATCTCAATGTAACGCTTTTCTCACGTGTTTAAAAAGCATATTACAAGAAAGATTTCCACATGAGCAGGCAATTAAGTTGTTGGAAGAAGGGTCGTTCCGAGGTAAAAAATTTTAGTGTGGCTTACCTTGGCAAGTTACAAGTGTACATAAATTAGACATGTAGGATTACGTTTTGATAAGAAAATCATCCTTTGCAATGTAGTGAATACTCATATAAAACATTTGCCCTGACGGAATGTTGAGGCTCAGTACATAACCTATCATATATACCATTATCAATAGCCATTTCACAAGAGGGGACGTGTAAGCGTAATTTTATGCATCCTTTATAAAGGTTTAAAATCACAACCTATTTACTTATTTTTTGTGGATAATACAGCAAGAGAATAATGTGAATTGTAAAACTTATGAGCACATTACCGGAATCCTTTCCCAAATTGCGTGTCATAGATTGCCTCCATTGTTTATCCATGGAGTTTTTGATAAAAAGCGATACAAACAGCTAATCATAACAATTTAGGTAATACGATCATCACCTTCTCATCATAAATGATCATGATAGGCACATTATGGTAATAGAAAGGGAACGTGAATTGACGACCAGAGTGAGAGATAGAGAGGATAGATAGCAATAGCGGAACTACAAGAGTAAGATAAGTAGCAGTAATAGTAAGTTGCAATGGCTACTACATGACAATATCTGTGGTTGACGACTCTTTCCTGGCAAGTGTAAGTGAACAAAGGCACTTGGTAATAAAATCAAAGTGAATGGGGTAGTTTAGTTGAAGAGAGTGTTGTTTTACTTGGAATGTTGCCCTCTGTCTGGTTCGCTTGTTACAATAAATTGTGTATATGTATATCTATCTACACGTGTTCCAAGACATGCGGACAATAGTATTGGGGATTGCCGACACATAAATGGGAAATATCCTAATAGCAGAGGGAATTATAGTACGGAGATACATATTTCACTCGAGCCAATTTTCCCATTTTATTTTGACCACCAAATATGCACTCATTATTTTCATGCTGAAACTCCTTTCTCATCCTTTAGTTCTCTGTGGTAGCTTTCTTAGAAAGATGATCATGATGATGTGCAACAAGATAAGTATAATGTGGACATGCTCTCCTTTAAAAATGTGTTACTCCTTGTTACTCCAGTATAGTTCTTTCATTATATCTTCATCTTCTCCCTTCTATTGTCCATTAAACCTCAAATAATTGAAGAATAAGGTCCTCTAGAATATATGACTGTCTGCAAAATGTACAATGTCAGTGCTGGGCTGGACTTAAGTGTTCCTTTTTCCTTCAATGTTTAGATTGCGTTGTACAAAATAAACTATATGCTTTAGTCAAGTCGAAGCATATCATTAAATACATAAATACACAATCAATGATGATATCGTCGTCATTTCAGCGAAGACGATAAGACAGGCTGTTATGATAGTTCCTTTCCAAGAAGGATATAGCGAGTAGGTACATGTGTATACATATAAACAGTTCCAAACCTACTAAATTCATAGCATCAAAATACTCTTTTTTTAGCTGGAGGATGGTACTAGCTGGAACAAAGATAGCATGTTTGGTTGAATATCTTTGGAAAAACATGGTTGTGAAATCCCTGTTCTTTACAATAGTATAGGTACGGTTTGTATGGATGCAATTCCATTGGTATCATCACGACAAAGGGGGTTTCTGAAATGGCAGTCATAAAATAAGCGGTAAATTGATATCTCTCTGTTACAATGTGTTAACAGCCGAGAAGGTTTTTAATTTTGTTGTCATAAAATAAATCCTGCATCTAGCTTAACTACCGTGCTTGTATATAGCAGTTGCATGGAGTGAAAGAGGGTACGGTTACGGCCACAACCACAATAACAGCTACCACAGATTTCATGTATTTTCAACCCCAACTACACTACACGTAACTAAGCTACAACAGATATAATATATAAAATATGATATGATACACTTGAATGTCACGTGGTGTGTATTTGTGAAAATTGGAGTACTGGATATTACCTAGCGTAACCGTCAACTACTACCTAAGGAGTGTACAGTGGCCTCTTTGTTAAGTTGCCCCTGTAAATTGATCTCTATTTTATGCAAAAGGAAGCGAGTGGAGCAAGTACTCACAGGAGAATATGTGCGTATTTACATATGAAAATATTATGTTACAATGGTTTTATCTTTTGGAAAGTTAATCCAATTTGTTGCCATCAACTTTTGCTGATGCAAGTGAAACTTATCAGTCTGCTAATTTGTCTTTATGCATCGGAATTCCAGAAGCATAAGAAACATTTTACAGAACTATGTTTGGTTTGTATTGTATGCATGGTTTCTAAATGAATGAGTAACGTGTGTAAGACTATACAGGTATTTATGAGTAATATTACGAATGTTCTAAATTCTTCGAAAATCAGAGATTGCAGATTGATAGGTAATGGTAACTAGGTTTGTGCAAGCTACTTTCTTGTACCATTAAGATGGCCATCCTCTGCTTGGCTTTATTATTATGACAGCAAGTAAACTAAAGGACGAAGAAGTGAGAAAACACGTGCAGTCCCTTGACTCTTCGCTATATAAATACAGCTAAAGTGCTTATTATAAAGAAAATAGTATACCTATATACGCAACTTTGAGTCTGTTTAGAGGATTTATATAACTGATGCTTAATAAGTTGTTATCAAAACTAGCGCAGTATTAAAATTGCCGAATGTCGTGATTTACGGGGATATAAATGCGTGAAAAATCGGGATTTTTAGGTTAGACGTACTGGGTTCGAATCGCGGCTCGTGTAAAAAGTCTGCTTCCCAAAACCTCTCTGCTAATCCTTCTCGTCTCGATGGATGACTATTTGTCTGACTTATCGTTAAGCGCCACAATAGTATCGGTTTTTGATTTTGTATCAGATTTTAATATAAGCAACTGACCCATTATCATTATCAGTGGAGAGTTGACCCATCCCAAATGAGATTCAGTAGAAACAATGCTATCAAATTTGAGTACCAATCCATTGCTAACATATTTATTTAGTTAGTAAAGCGAGTGTACGGATTACCCAACCGACGAACATGCTAACAAGGCTGACTGATAAAGTTGCAACATTAGCATACTACTTAATAACGAATTGGGGTATTGCTAGATGCCATATTTTCTTCACACATAAATTTCTCACATTTTTGTGACGTCGTTAAGATACCTACCATATTTTTCCACACTCTTTTCCCTTTGTTTAATCAAAATATTAACATGATTACGACCAGACAAGCCTGATTAAATATACAGAGTCATAAATAAAATAATATTAGGGAAAATGCACAATGCATATTATATTACGACTTTATGACTCTTTCATGCTTTTAGATGGTCCACATGAATTGCTCAACAAATGGGCACAAGCTGATAGTGTATCAATTTTGGTTTGATTCACATAAAAAGTGTTTTATTGCTCACCATCCCTTACTTTCTTATCTCATTCCGTTGACTCATTATTATTACTACCGTATTTTCAAGTTGTGAAGGAGTAGATCATTCCAATTGCAAATGAAAATATTTAGCTCGTTTTTACATACACTTTCCTAATCCGGTCTGCATACTCACTTTTAGTGGTTCACAAAGGAAACATAATGTACTTAAATATGGCAGGCTAATAAGACAAACTAACGATACTTCCAAGTAGTGACCCTTATTTGGACCAATACAGTAATCAATAAAGGTTATTTGTTAAGTATATAAGTAGCATGCCAACTACCATTTTAATTTTTGTGCTGACAACATCCTAATATTTATTTTGATATTTTAACGAAATCCCGTAAGCGAATCAGGGTAAACATGTAAAAATTATATGATTTCATAGATGTACCGCTACATTTTCCATACTGCTGTATTTTCTTTCAAAGTCGTAACTCTGTAATGAAGCCATTTTTACACCAGGCATAAAAATAATACGATGATGATATTGATAACTTGCTCACATATTCATTGGGCACTAAAATGAAATTTTTGAAGGTGGTCCGTGCCGTGCCACATTGCCACCATGTACTCATAGTTATTCAACTGCTTTCATGAATATCAAGTAACGACCGTCATTGAAGTCTCTACAGTGGAAATTCTACTGCTGGCTTAGCCATGAACAAAAAGTAACCGTTTAAACCCAGCCGAGAAGAGAACAAGGCTTCGTTGACTACAATGTTTTTGCATTTTTATTGGCTCGAGAAGAAAAAAATGCAAGCGACTTTCATTCATATCATCTCATATAATCATTCATAGTCCATATCCACCGTCTTCATAACGAAATATACACCAATTGTGCTCAAGTGTTGTTAACTCTTTGCACCTTTTTATTTATATGGTGAAAACAACAAAAATCTGATTTTACAATTGCCATGGCCATGAAGCACATTTTTTGTATTTTTTAAATAAGGTAACCAAAAGTGTGCTAAAATGTTCAGAATTTATACAGAGCTGCAAAGTGCATCTTTGCGAAAAAAATAATAATGGAAACAACTCAACTCTTAAGTTTGAATGAGAGTGACTTGAGCACCATTATCAGACTGACTACTTGTCCAAAAAAAAGCTTAGATATTTCTGCACCTTATCTCATTCGATGATATTATATTATGATAAAAGCTCTCGTGGAGAGAAATTGTTTGCCAGTACAAACCTATCCTGATAGTTTTAATATGTACTTTATAAAAAATAGATAGAGTTTAAGTCGGTAGAAAAAAAGAGGGCAACGACAAGAATCCTCTATATATTCTATAGCTCTCCTACTGAAAGTTTTCTCTCTTCTCTTTTTTTACTTTCTCGCCAAATGTTAATACGTAAAAAGCACAAGGTAATAATGGCAGAGGATGAATACATTTCTTAAGAATAAAAAAATTTTTTAAAGGATAATCTCTAGAACATGATTGTATGAAAAGGAGGATTTTTTTATTCTAGCTGCATGCTCTAAAGTTTAAGTGAGGGAAAAACGGGAGTAGTATGGTATGTTGTTGATCTTGATACCTTTTCTTACTCCCAAAGTCCCATTCTATTAGCGGAAATAGGCCCCTTGATATGATTTCTTGGTTCATGGGAAGAGCCATGATAAAATAGTAAACGACGAAAACGGCTAAGCTTGAAGAGAGAAAGCGAACCAGAGAGAGAAAAATGTGGTGAAAAAGGTGAGATACAATATGGTGATAAAGTTTAAGACGATATCTGAGCTCTTTCTTTTAGAAAAAAAAGGTTCAGAGCTTATATATATGTACATAGGTAAGAGCATTTGTGAAGGTGACGATGATGATGATGGCAGTGGTTGTAAGTATGGTAGTTGGTAAGGATTGAAGTGGTTCGATACGGCGTTACGGAAAGGCTACAAGGGAAGAAGTGAAGAACGTGAGTAAACGTTCATGTTTTTCGTTTACTTAGTATCATAATCTTGAAGAGAGAAAAAAAATGAGGAGAGTGAAACCACAAGATGTTCCCCTGATTTCCGCTCTCCTTCCTGTTCAACACACTTATCTTATTGAACTATAAAGTGTCTCCTGTTTGTTTACGACAGGGAAACTCTTGGCAACTTTATAACTATGTGTGTGTGATGATAGTGGTGGTGGATGATGATGGCGTGCTCACTCAGCTTTGTTAAGTGTAGTGTAATGTACAGTTAAGTGGACATGACACCAACTTTCTCAATATTATCATGTGCTAAATAAAGATCGGCTTTGGCTCTCTGTGTGATGATTCGGGAATGTGAAGTTGCTTATTTAAAAATGACGTCGTATATCGTATTGCATGTGCTTCTTTAATAATATTTTATATTGAAATTTGAAACTTTTGTGAATAGGCCATTTTTATGTTTATAGGATAATATGTATTTGTGGTGGGAATAAAAAAAGGATAAATATCATATCACAGAGCTTATATGAATGGAAATATAGTAAATAGAAAAGTGGGAGAAAAAAAAGTGAGTAAACTGTATCATTTTCATTATCGCCAGTTAGACAATTTATTTATATGCCGGGTGGCAACTAAAATCAATCTGTACAAGGTTCTAATTTGATTAAACAAATTGATAGGGATTTGTTCGAAGGCTGTGCACTTGCACACAAGACATATATAAAGTGTCGCAAGAGCTTGGAGACTGAGCGAGAGAAAAGCGGAGCTAGAGAAAGGCGATTAGTTATAAGGTTGTAAACAAGTTCGGATTATGAAATTCATCTTGTTGAGTATAGACCTTAAGCCTCCAGTTGTTTGGCATCTCTATAGCATCCGTTATGAGTACAAGCGGGTTTTGAAAAATCTCATCCATTCAAATGATCACTTAACTTTGGCAAAGGGCAGCAGGCGGATGATGTGAAAAAGCGTCTCACTCAGCGCCGCACTTACACACTCTCACCCTCTCACACTTCCCTCCTTCTCATCCCATCTCTCTATATATGGTAATGCACGTAGTGTGCAGGAATTCTTGGAATATTAGTGGTTAGAAAGTTGTTATCTTTCATCAAAAGCAAAGAAAAAGTGAGTGAGTATTAGTGGGAGAGAGAAAGAACACAAGGGAGGAGGAGTAGGTGGAGGAGAGCTATTTGAAAGTTAACTACAAATGTTTATGTGTCGTCGTGGACAATGGCATATTATAGAATGGATAGGCATAAGGAAAAAGAGAGGAGATACGGATCGGATGATAGAGAAAAGGGAGAACCATCTGTCAGCATGCAAACCATTAAGGCAAAGGTTCAGGTGTGCGCCAAACGAGAAGCTAAGCATCCGGGATTGAGTTCGATATCCCTGGTAACGAGGCAATCACCCAAGCCGTCAACGTGCCCATCTATCAGGTCCACACAGATGAGGATTCCGCCTTGAATTTTTTTTCTCTATCTCCATGTTCTTCTTCTTCTCCTATAGCTCGGCTTGAACAGCAACAATGATGTTCACAAGCGATTTTCTTTATTTCCCCCTTGTTTTACACTCTCACTCACGTCTTCCTATACACCATCTACTTACCTTATATAACCAGAGTCGACACGAACACCAATTCAGCCTCTCTAAAAGTACAACAAACTACTCTACACTCTTATCTTGATCGTTGGTATTTCCAACTTACACCAGTTTACCTTGTTGAAGTTACGGTGATGGGCTTTAGTACTTTAGGCAACGCAGCAGCCACTTCTACCGCCACCACCACATTTTTTTGTCGGGTAACAAAGACTTCAACAAATAACTACATGTTCAATATGGAATCTGCACTGAAAGACTTATCGCCTTGCATTCTAGCTTTCATCTAAGTAAGTACAGATACCATTGACAATGGAGAGAGAGTATAAGTGGTAATATTGTAACTATACACGCCAACATGATAGTGGAGAGAAGAATGGACATGGGAGAAAAATGCTGTGCTTACTTTCACTGTTTATCTTCTCTAAAATGGTGAAAATAAGCTTGCCAGTATTGTTTTCTAAATGCCGTCAATACCTTGGTCCTCTTCTTCTTCTCCACACCGCAGGCACCATCATGCATACGTTCCATTACCAACTTCCACTTTATATTTTTTACGTATGAGCATAAACACTGATATCGATGCTAGTTGATGATGTTAGGGAAAATGGGCATAGTTCACATTCAGTCAGTCCACATATGGTAAAAAGAGAAATAGAGAGGGAGAAAAAAAAGTAATGCTAAATTTACTTTATAGTTTTTATTCCATTCTTTATGCTTTGCCCACTCGCAGATGCATGGCTGGAGAGAGATAGACAAACAAACAGAGTCCAAACCGTTTATTTCAGTAATGTATGTATGCCTTCTTGCGAGATATTATGCAACGCAATAGGCTAGGTGCTACAGGGATAAATGTGAACTGTGAGCAGCAGAACAACAGAAGCAGTAATAGTGAAAGCAACCAAAAAGTCCATGACAAATGGATGAGCTGCAAACACAAGGGAGGGCTTATGTGGACGTGTACGGGTCGCTAACAAGCACCTGACAAATCCCTGGCTCAACTGGGTCATCCCATCTCTCTACATTGCAAACTGTTGGAAAACCGTCGAGGGTTACACTTCCCAATCCTTCTTTCTCCACTTTTCTCATCATAACGAAAAATCTAAAAAAAAAATGTTTCTTCGCTTCACGGAAAGCATACAAGGGATGGAGAGAGAGAGGCTATATATCTGGGTAGCAAGTAGTATTACAAAAAAAAAGTAAAGTTTGTTTGTAGTTCGTACACACACGCCATTGTGCACACAAAGTACACAGGTACTGCAACATATTGGTTTGGTGTTGATGATGCAGTGATGGTAGTGTCCAAGTTGCAACTTTGGAATAACTTACACTTCTCCAGCCACTACTACCACAACCACTAGGTATGTAGTAGCCATAGGGCTCTCTTTATCCAGTAATTTTTTATCAAAGACTTCCCATCTCCTCTTCCGACTTTCTTGAGATCATCGTCATCATCACCTACATCACTCCTTGTTCTTGTCCTCGCAACCAAACTGTTTGTGCAGACGAGCTAGAGAAATAAGGGAGAAAAAGGATACAAAAGCTTTGTTTGCCCATTTTTTTTGTAGACAAGAAGGCATAATCATCTAACCTAAAGCTCATAACTCCATCTTGACTTCACAACAAATACATAAATACATTTCCATCATTCCACTGTAATAGTAATAATGATAATAATGCTCGTGCATCAATAAGTATTTACCAGCATAATGCTCCATGTATTTTTTCCATTTGGAACAGACAAAGCTTGTACAATAAGTTGATATGAAGGTAACAGTAAAAATGATCACGAACGACCACATTTGGCGCAACGACAGACTTTCAATATATAATACCAATGATATAGTAATATTGCATATAAGAAAGTTTTTTTCTTCTGAAGCCAAGTAGTCCAGTTCCAACCGTCTTTTCCCTTTAGCGTTCTTCTCTCCTGTCTTTTTTCCCGTGTCCAGTGGTACTGACGAGGACGACCCCAGTTGTCCTTTCTGTCACTGAGCTTTATCATTGTTCTGTTTTGTTGTTGTTATCATCATGCTTAAAGAAGATTTTCCACCAAGCAAGTCAACTCTTGGCTTGAAAGGGAGAAGAAAAAAAAACTAGAAGCGCTTTTTAGAGATGAATGCATTGTTCCGTATACTTAAGCCGACAAAACCCAACTTGACAGTATCTGATGATATTGCACATAATCCTGTTATTTTCTTCGTGAGTTTCCTTCAGAATAAAAGCTAAACAGTGGCTTAGTAGTGGTTGTTGTTGTGGCTATATCAGTAGTGGGGGTAGTAGTAGTTGGCTAACAAACAACAATGCTTTATGCCATGCTCTACTTCCTACCTTATGCTATCTGCTCAATTTGTTTTCATGAAACTCGATAGAGAGCTTTTTTGTCATCGGCACTACAATACGTACTTGGTCACATAATGCCGAGTTATTAGCAAGTCAAGGAGTTTGTCATTTCATTGAACTTTCCTTTATTACTTTTATTCTCTGCTACATGCCTAACTAATGGAGTACGAAGGAAGAAAGCATTGTCCTCGGAATATTTTCATTTATTTATGGAATTCAATCTTATTCCTATTTTCTCTCTCCCTGCATTTCTATATGTACATGTTTTGAAATGGAAACAGAGTGTCAGCACATGAAATAGTGTTGAAACGATTTTATTTATTTAAAAATGATATATTTATATGTAACAGTAAATTTACTTGTAAAAATGGGTGAATATATATGGAATATATGTATGCTGGAAGAGTTTGCATTGGAAAAAGGAAGATTGTGATGATAATGGAAATGTGTGAAAACTTTGGGCAAGTAGCCAGGCATCCTGGGGTGAGTATGCTGGAAATCTACAACCCGACAAAGGTTGAATTAATGAAAACTCAATTTACCTCATGCTGTCCTAAATCAGATCACCATGTCCACTGCGCCCATCCTTGCTGTCATGTCATCACAGCACTACCATTACTACTCCTCTAGTTTTCACAGTGATGATGAAGAAAGGATCCACGCGTTTATGTTTGCTCTACACACATTATATACTTGTACGAACTATATTCTAGAGAAGGTGCAAATTTAAATGAACCATGTGCTAGCACTGTTTTTGGTCCTCCTCTGAATCTCACAATTTTAGTGAGTGCATTCTAATGTAAATATATACATAATTGAAGTGGGATTTTCACCCTGTCTAGTGATCATGATCATCCAATTATCGCTGGATTACCTCCCACTTTTCTCTTTTTTCCAACTGTATGCTTGGCTGTAAAAGTTCACCGAAATAGTGTACTTTTTCATGCATACAGATGCGGACGGTATGCCGAATTATAGTTGTGTGTAGGCATGTTTTACTTTCTCTAGCAAACCATGGTGTGAAAATGGTCATTGTTTCTGTTACCACTAAAAACTGGCACTCCTGAACAAATGATGCTTAATTTATGATTAAGTTATATTTACTGGTATATCATTTATTAGTTTGCATAATCTTCCCTATTGTATTTCCCGAAAAAAATAAACATTTAAAAAATGCATACATACATTCGGATTTGGGACAGTACTGGAAAATATTTTCATATTCATAATCATTTGTCCCGTAGAAAATAAGTACTAATTCATACTTGATGAATGACACTGTTCTTTATTTTTGACATTTGTAGGGAGACGAAATTTTGGGGAGCTGTCATGTCCTGTTTGTAAAATGTCACTACATCCAGTTGACATGGAATCACATTTACTATCAGAGGTCGAGCAACTTATGTGTCTGAGCAGAATGCATCGTCAACAGCAAAGACGAGATGAACCCCTCGCATCTTCCTCTTCTACAGATTCATCTTCTAACGCAATTAAAAAGGAAGGCCCGGTAGAAATGTCACAGGATTCTAGATGGGAGGTAATACAAAATAATCTTTCATTGCAATCTAGACAAAATATTTCGCTGTACAAGATCAAACTGTGAAAATGCAATATATTTGATATCTATTGTCCAGACATATCAACGCGTTCGTGTCAATCGCCATTCGCGACTCCGCTTGAAAACCAGAAGACGCAGAGAAGAAAGCGGTGGGAATGGAGGTCCTCATGTTACGTGTCCTGTTTGTCAGATACCGTTACAAGGTCCTGCTGAACAGTTATCTGGTCACGTAGAAGCATGTCTACGAAAGGTAAGTGGAACTACGAAAAATTGCATGTACTTAGTTAGCAGTTATTTAAAGGACTTTAATTCAATCTGAAAATTTGTTGTACTATTATCTATTTTAAAGCAGGATGGTCGCTATCATAATGGAGATGTGCTAGATGAAGATGAGCCCGTGGATATTGAAGGAGATGGTGACGGGGATGGACATGATTTGGATGATTATGATTGGATGAGAAGTAGACGACTTATTCGACCTCATCATGAGTCTTCGGGTAACTATCCCCGTAAGTGGTTTCTTGGATATACATTGCAAATCATTGTATTATTCATGGTTTTAAAATACCATTTCCAATTTTTTGCTAGTTGCTGCATTGAATATGACAACATCCCGTCGTCGAGAGGAGGAAAATGATACAATGGAAGTGGTGGTTGACGGGGATGATACATCAACTTACGGATACACACAGTATACTGAAGCAGATATTCATGCAGCTATGAACCGTACAGAAAGTAGATCGCCAACGCCAGCTCGGAATCAGGATGCAAACTCTGATGGAAGCAGGTTTGTAAAACGACTATTCTTTGCACCATGAGAGTGTACTCGTGTAGCGTCCAAACATTTGTCACTGAACGCTAACATTCATGATTTAATCCCAGACAAAAAATAATACTGTAATTATATAGCAAAATTAATGATATATTAAATGTTGCTGATAGATGGGAGGATAGAGAATCTCCGGTAAACAGTTCATGTGCTAGTGACGACGGATCGTCTGATCAGATAAGTGGGAACGTCAATCATAAAATGGTTATCCAAGCTCTGAAACATCGCGTTCGAGAGTTAGAAAAAGAGTCAAAGTCAAGCACATATAATGGCGGCAATCACTGTCTTGTTTGCAAGGTAATTTTTTATGCAAACTATAATGCCTGCTCTCCTTATTTCTCCAACCTGGACATATAATGACAAATGAAATATTTTTAATATTTTAGGACAAGTACAAAAAACCTGTGGTTTCGATATCATGTTGGCATGTCCATTGCGAACTATGCTGGTTGCGCAGTTTGGTAAGTCCATTCATTTCCATATTACAATTCCGTCATTTAATTAAAAGTCCAATTATAATCATGAATTAAAAAACTGTATTAATTTTCTTACAGGGCTCAAAGAAACTTTGTCCTCAATGCAATATGATCACATCCGCCGTCGACTTAAGACGTGTTTTCTTCTAAGAAGAAATGCTAGCGCAACTTAAATTTATTAGCAGTCAAGCGTATCGACGAGAAATACGAGACGGGAGGATAGTGCAGAATTGAGCCAGAGAGTTCATCGATGCAGAAAGTAAAAGTGTACCTTTTGCTCTTCAACTATTCACTTCTAAATACTTGATGCTGCTGGGAAATGAAATGGGAAACTAGCGATAAGTTTTACGTGACAAAAAATAAATGAAGGGTATCAGTTTCATAACAATTATATAAAATTGTTCAACATCATCATCATTATTATGTTTCATGTACTGCTACATAGTTAGATAAAAAATATATATACTCAAGATAAAATCTCAATGTATTGTTTTATTTTAAAAAGTCGTTCCTATACTGCTTGTTAAAACTTGAAACATCTATCAAGCAATTAATTGTTAATTAATGAATGACTACTACTGTCTTTTGAAACTACACGAATAATACAGAATCTATCAGTTCTGTCATGCCGTAGTTTACAAATATATAATTATATATATAAATACATACATTTAATCTAGACACGGTGCGGTGTCCTATTGCACTGTAAACTGAGCTAATTTTTGTCTTCTTGTATTTCTTGTACGCGTGCCCTCACACTAACGCCAACCAGATAAAATTAAGTATCATATAAACAAAACTTTCCTTTTTTAAGTTAAAAACTATACATTTAAATATTATGAACAAGTTAGCTGCATTTTTCCCATACAAAAGATTATACAAATCTAATACCAAAATCATATAAAAACGGAGAGACAAGATGGGTCAATTAATGCAATTCAATTATTTTTTTCTTTAATTAATGGTTTCTAGTTTTGTTTGTGTGATCTATGAAGTTTATATGTCATTGTCGTATTCTCTTTGGCTGGGTCTACTTTTAAGATATTTCCATCATTTGTTAAACATTGAACAATTATTTAGCATTTAAAATGCTTGTATGAGAAGTTTGATACAGGCGTTATCGGTTGTGGCGATTAAAGCCGTTGGCTCGACCCAATTTTAACTAATTTTACGATATTCCAAGTTTACGAAACTCAGTGGGATTTACATTAAAGTTGACCAGGGGCAATGTGAAGATAAATATGAAAGCCAAAAAATACGTGTTTTTCCAATTGATATTAAGTATTTAGAAAAAAAGTTGGGTATGTTGCATCCGTTTTATAATGATGTTGACATCTTATAATAACGCGTTTATTCAATTGTAGTACAGTGGAATGAATCATAAACATTTAAAATGTTCTATTTACGAGCAAGCTTCAATTTTGATTACGTGTACTCATCACAAATCAGTTGCCAGATACAATGATACAAAAAGTTAAGCGTTTAAAATTAGATACATGTTAAATGCTATGCATACAGCATAATTACATATAAATGTATTAATATATCAAAGAAAATGTAGAAATTTAACTGTGTATGATGATGTAAAAATCAATTGTACAATTTTAAATATTAATAGACTATATTATCTGTATTATGTACAACTGTAGAAACACCCGCCACTATTTATAACTAATTGCAGGTTAAAAACTTATACTATTACTGAAAACCGACATCGTTGTCACCATTTTCTGAAGAAAAAACCCTCTGTTTGCACGAATCATTAAAAAAAATTAGTCATTAAATGAAGCGTACTATATGATTTCGAATGAAAATTAGAAAATTGCTATTTAAGGTAACAAAACTATATAAACACTTGCGCATGTTTTAAATAACATGTATAATTAAGTGAACACATACATATATTATATCTATGAACAAAAATTGCTAGAATCAATAAATGTTAAATGACAAGCTAAATTTTAAACATGCGAAAGGAGTATTCATTTCCTATCTGAATCATATTATGCATCTTGCTCTTTGTTGGAATGTTTGTGACACCTTCTTACTGCCTCTCGGTTAAGGACCCTATAATGCAGCATTAGTATGTTTGGTGAAAATGGCGCAGATTTGCTATGCCGAAAAATTAGTGAATATTAATCTCTACAACGCTTTTCATTAAAAATGATCTGTCAACGATACGTGCTTCTACTGAACACAATAAATTATTAACTAACTGGCGACACAATTATTTTTAATTGGTAAGTCGTTTTTTTTTTGAAAACGTAACATAATTTTTAATGGTTCATAATAAGAAAAAACACATTAAAAATGAACACAATAAATTTAATTATTTTTTATTAATATTTTAATCACAACCTGCGCCCTCATCGTCGCACTTCAAGATTTTAGTCACGAACACGACTTCAGCAGCCGCTCTGAGAGTATCGACATTGCACTTGTACTTGTCAGCGAGGTGGGAATCGTTAATGTTGAAAACAAAATAGGTCGCTTTGTTCAACTCCACGGTCATCTTAATGGAAGCAAAATAGCGGGGAAATTTCTTGCCACACCTGTCACAACAAAAGAATAAAAAATTAATTATGTGATTTAATTATCTTAAAAGTTTATGAAAGATTGGAATGATTCCAATGGAATCCTATTTTGGCTTTGCTTACTGGTAACGATAGTCGCAGACTTGAAAAGTCCACTCAGTCACAGGCGCGGGGTGGTTAGGATCCTCCTTGTCCTTCTTGTCACTTACTACGCCAATCAAATGTCCTCCCAACAACTGCTTCAGTTGATACCATAGCTGTTGGCTCACGTCATTTCCAGCCAAGAAAGTCATAAAGTTAACCTTCAGCGGAGTTCCAAAGTATTTCGAACCCGCTTGGTCCACATGACCAAATGGAACTGGAACCAGAAAATTTTGGGGGAGTAATCCTCCCGCAGCATTCGTGGACTTGGAGGAAGACGCAACTGGCTCTCCATCTCCCGTGACCTTCTCCAGTTCTTCACANCAAGTCCACGAATGCTGCGGGAGGATTACGCAACTGGCTCTCCATCTCCCGTGACCTTCTCCAGTTCTTCACAACATTCAGGCTCTAACTTGGACCTTTTCGACGATGGAGCAGCAGACACGCCGCCCTCCTTCTCCTTTTTGCAAGGTTGACCGCCAACTTCGTCCACATCCAGAATACTCATAGTGGGACTCATCCCAATGTCAACCTCGTGACTTTCTGAAGGCTGCATTTCAAGTCCATCCCCTTCTTGGGTTGGCCCCATGTCATTTATATTCATCCTTCCGGAACGTTCCACCGCCGCACCACTGGTAGGATCTAAGGCACGTGCCGCACACCTTCGACTGTTCATCTTTATATCAAATGGGAACAATTCTTCCAAACTAGCTGGTCAATCCTACAAATTATCCAAAAAAACACACAAAAATTAATTAAAGCCATCCTTTTACTTATAATGTATTTACATTTACCTAATCAAATTGATAACCGCTCGTTAATTACCGCCACCAAATTCTACAACACACCGAGATCCTCTCAACTAAGTTAATTGTTTCACAATTAAATCTTCCAGATTTGTTTCGGCACTTGGATGGATGGACTGGATGAGCACAGAATCTACAGAAAAGCAAGACGGGTAGAATATTTACACAGACTCAAAAGCTCACTTTGCCTTCTCATTTAAATTGCGCGGTTGCACGGGCTGCGAATGGCAGCCGCCTGGGGTATCGCGATACAAACGGAAGCGTTCAATTGAGGACAGGTAGGAACCTTTGTTGTAAAAAGATGCATAGATTACATAATGAATGTTCTCATTTTAATAATTGCAATTATCATAATTGATAATTTGTACAGATTTTGGCTAATTTGCATAAAGAGACGGATGGAGTGACTAAACCACCGCGATTTGCATTTTACACAGAGGAAAGTGTGATGATTGCAGCAGCAGAAGAGCTAGAAGTTGTCAAAGATTGTGGCTTGAGGGAAGTGTAGTGGTTTTGCTGTGCGCAACTTTTCGTGGGTTTGTCTTTCATTCTTGTAACTTGGTAGACTGATAGTGATTTAATGAAAGGTAATTTTTAATTGTAGTTAAAAATTGAAGACAGTTTATTCTTCAAATCTAGCTGGCTAAAGTGCTACACTAGTGACCAGGAGGGATTTAGTTACAATAATTGCAAAGTTTTTTTTAATGAAAAAGGAGATTAGAAGTTAATTGTGTTGTTGCTTATCCTGCGTTTGTAACATTTAACAATTTGCTAAAATGTCGGGGCCAAGCTCTTCAGCTGGAAAGGTTGGGGATGGGAAGGGGTAAGGAAGCGTAATTATATAAACACATTATTTAAAATTAATTATAGTTAACGATATTAATTTAAAATGTGGTGGTTTAAAAAATGGTTTGTTATTCCTCATCGTTCGGGTGTTGTTGATAAGTTGAATAGTTGCATGTATTAAACTTACAATTAACATTTTAACTGATCATATGGATTGTGATAAACGGTTGTTTGGTGTGATTTTAGGCATTTTGATCAGTACAAGATATTTAAGTTTACCTCAAACGAAGTGGCCTGTGCCCCTAAACCGGAAGCTCTGGCTAATCTTTTACGGGTTTGCAGCAAATGCGACAAGGTGCCACCTCCAATGTCATACACCTGCCAAATGGGACATGTCACTTGTTATGATTGCGCTAATCAAACGGAGACCTTAAAGTGCCCTGTGGAAAAATGCTCAGAGGAATTAAAAGTAGTGGCTTGTCACCCGGTTACGTCACTTTTTAGCAAATTAATATTGGTTTGTCCCTCTTGCCAGAAGACCGTCAAAGGGAATGAGTTAGTCAGTCATGAAGCGGAGTGCATTGGAATGTAAGAATCTGTTGAATATTTTGTTAATGTAGTGTTCAAAATTATTTTATGGTCTAATTTACTAATCTATGAATTGTGTTATAGAGCCATTTTTAAATGCCAGTTTACTGCTTGTCTTGAACGAACTGTAAGTCACACAGAGATATCGCTTTTGGATCATTTAATTGAAGACCATAATGTCCCTCAATTTGACCTTTCTGGCAAGGAGATAATAAATCTGCCGCTTATTGAATCGGGTGTACTTCGTAGTAAGACGTTAATTATTTTTTACATAATAATGGGATCATTAACATTTTCGGATTGGGGTTTTAATGATATTATACTTTGTGTAGATGTTGGAGTCTGGAAAGTAGCTTGCCTCATTAAATACAAAGAAGATAATTTCATGTGTACTTTCGGTAGAGCAATGATTGGCCAGAAGGTATCGTTAGTAATTATTGTGTACAACCTCTCGAACAAGCCGGATGATCTATACCGTCTTAATCCCTTTCATGGCTATATAACCTTCGCTGGAACTCAGGTAAGAATCATGTATTTTCGTTGCAATCTTACTTATGCAATTACTTATAATGACTCAGGACGAAGAAATCACCACATTTAACATGTCAATTTTAAAACATTGTAGGGATTTTTGAGATCTTATTATGGAATGTTTCCCAGTACTACAACCCCAAAAGAAAATGTGATTCAATCATCTTGCTGCCTCATTATTGCAGAGAGAATGATACCGCCTGGTTGTCGTTGTTTGCAAATTGGTCTTCAGGTAAGTATACATACCTAAATCTTTCCACGCATTATGAATTTAGATACTACTTTAAGCAAACCGTTTAAATGGGCTGACTTTACTATTTCACTTTGTAGAAAGACGATGAGAAAAAACCAAAAGAAGCCATAGGAGCTGAATGATTGAATCGACTGATTGAAATTTTGTAATTAATTAAATCCGTAAAATGTTAAATTGCAGCAGCATATCATGTACTTACTAATTAATTAACTATTCGTATATCTGTGTAGAATTGTGATCAATTAACTGATTTACATAGACAATATGACTTATTGATGTAGTATGGCTTGTAGTGCAGGTAGTTTTTTATGTTCTCCATGGAATTCATCTAATATATAGTGTAGCTGACAAGAAAATATTTATTTCATTTTTCTTTTATATGAAATTAATTTTAAGGTTGTAGTAGTCATGAATTATGACAAGGGTATATTCAGCGCAGAATCTACAGCAAAAATATATATAGTTAGTAATAATTATAAGATATTATGAGCTACGGTAATGACCCAATCCTATTATATCCAATCATTATAGGTATTAAGTCAATTAGGGCAATTTTAATGAATTTAAAATAGAGTTATCTTCTGGTCAGTGGTGTGGTCACTGGGTGCTTTAAAAATAACTTATTATGGCGGATAAGATATTATAGTACAGACAGAATTCCTTAATAATATGTATTCACACATTTCTCATGTCTATGTATTTTTTTAAAATGAAATGTATATCGACTTTCTACCATCTTATACCTTATAAATATTTTGATGTTTTACTTGCCATTAGGTTTTTCTCGCCTTATTTATTTATGCACCTACAATCATATTTGATCCATTTAGCTTTCTTCTACTTGCAATACAATCAGCTAAAGAATTTGTCATCATGATTCCCAACTACTCTGGCTCCAGTATGTCACCCGGCTACACGCCACGACTACTGGAAGAGGCTGGCTAAACTGGATATGCATGTTTTTCCTCATTTAATCTATCTTATTTCATCATCAAGAGTCAGTATCACCGGTCATCAGTGCTGCATGCATACTTAGATGAGCATATACGAGCCATGTGACAACCTAGACTCAAGGCCAACCGAGCCATAACACGATTATGAACAGGCTTGCCTTCACCTTGTTTTTTGGAAGAAGAGATCATTGAGAATGGAAGAAGAAGATTGCACAGGATAGAATATTATTACACGAGGAATGGAAGTGCCAATGACAATGAATAATATAGCGTCTGGCAAAACGAAACTTGACGTAGCAACTAACTAACTACGCTTTAGCTTATCAACCAACTCGTCTCTCATAAAGCAGAGAAGAATAAAGGTTTTAACGAGTTGGATCGCCAAAATAACTTGTTCCTCACACACCACACACTAGTTCCAAATGCAAATGGTGAGAAATATGCATTATCAAATCTATAGATATAGTTTCCAAAACATGCATACATACTTAC
>JAHZMV010003044.1:0-15713 GCA_027743765.1 Coecobrya sp. COE2 | reverse complement strand
CCCCCCTATTCGAATAAGCGCCCCTATTCTAATAAAAGCCCGCTCTGAGGTGTAGAAAATTAATAAGGCCCCCGGGGCCACTAAAAGAGCATTTACGGTATTTACATCTTTGCGGTCTCGTCGTTTGAGGTCGGTTGTAGAAAACAAAAGTGACTTTTTCAAACTGTACAACTTACAATTATGTAGTTTTCACGAATGATGCATGAAATGACATGATTGTACAATTTTATCTTTCACAATGACATAATTCTGTATATATATTATTGTTTTCTATGCAAATGTTATTGCCTTGAGGTGCGAAGTGATATTCTCACCATCAGATTGAGTAGATGGATGTTTGAAATTTTGAAAATGCATCTGATTTTCTCTTTCCCATTTTTCATTTTATTTTATTATGTACTCTTTACAAGTATTGAGGCTACTTAGGTGGTCGCCATGAATGAATGTCGCAATTTTAATTATACTTTTGCTGCTTTTTTGTGAATTTCAATGTTAAGTGTGTGTTTTAGGTATGTCTATAAATGTAATCATTAATTATGTAATTTTATCATGCGTCATCACTTTATTCATTGTACTCAATTTTAATCGTGACACTGGAATTTGTCACCACGAAAGACTACAGAAAAATGCATGATGTATACTGGGTATCGACCTCAATAGATACCGCAAAGATTCAATACGAGTTTCGAAATTGGCAATTTTATTCCCAGACATAGTAAAGCCTCCTAAAATTAGAATTGGCACAGCTTACAATGGCAATACAAGTAAATATATTGATTTACAGAGTAATCGACAATTATAGTACGCATGATTGATTCTATTTTTATTTGTATGATAACAATCAACTTGTGCATATTACAGTGGCCCGCCTTCATTTAAAACCATGCTGTAAGCTTATTAAGAATTTGTCTTATAAGTTTAAGTTCTCTAGCCTTTTGTAGTAGACACATTTCGCAATCCTCAATTCTAATGTCTTTTAGCAAACAAAAGACCCATCCTGCGTAGTCTGACGAAAACTTATACACCTGAACCAAAAATGATTATCTTCGCCGCTCTGAAAATGTGTGTACATCAATCAAGGTCTTCTCATTAAAAGCACCTGCTTATACCTCCTCATCTGAATAAAGCGATGTATAGCATACTAGTTAATAAGAACAGTAGCAGACGCAACAAGAATAGAGGGCAAAATCCTTCTGAAAGATCGCCCAACGATGTTACATACAAGTTATATTAATGGTTTTTAACTTTTTAAGAAGGTGAATATCAGCGAAGAATAAATATACATACCTACACTCTCTCTAAAACATTAGCGATTCTTTAACGAACTCCTCATTACCACACCACTACTACTGCCAGCAACAACAGAGAACAAGGTCATGCGGTTGTTAGTAGAAAAGAAGAATGCAGATGAGCGTACCATTATTCACGTGGAGCAATGTACTTTTTACTCCTCGCGAGTACGACAAAGAGTATCGTCATCAATATCAATGGTGCTAACAGAAACCAGACAAAATTGATCTGTTAGTCTGTTAGTAATAAAAAAATCTACCTACATAATATTATTATGTAGGTAGGTATTTACTTGAGCATGGTTGTATGTATTTTTTATGTGCAGAGAAACTGTGGTTGTCATTTAGCGAAAGCAGAATAACTGCTATAAACTTCAATCAAACAGAAAAAAATTTGAACAGTGAGCTCTCTAATTTAAATGTTCTAAATGTATGAATGAATGAATGCTCACTGTTGATTCTATCCACTGATACATACATAATTTATACTAGTTCTATGAAATTGCAAATTATTCTTTTTACAGTGGACACATTTGAAAACCCCCAAAACATCATATTTTTTCCGTGTGTATTTGTTGTAAGTAATATTCAATGTGCTAATTATTTCAGTTCATTAGAGAAAATCTTGCCAAAAGAAATATTATTGAAATGACTCATTTCAAATGAGTAATGCACAGTTCAATAGTCTACTTAAAAGCTTTTATCCTATCAGCACTGGAATGCTCTTCTAGCTATAACTTCTTTTGATCTTCTTCCCACAAATGAGCTTTATCTGTTATTTAGATGCTTTTGAGAAACATTACTAGATAATATGCTTATTTATTACACTTTCCGTAAAATCTCAGCATTACTCATTGTCATCTTTGCCATCATAAATATTACCCGAGGGACGATTGATATACTATATGTTAGTAATGTGTAATAATAATCTCGCAAGTTACAGAGAATGAAGGTGTTTGGAAACATTTTAAAACATTGACTGCAATGTGAAAAGCTTAGTAAATTTGCACTATTTTATCCTTTCCTTAATAGCCAACTGGATCCATCGGTTGACTTTTATGTGAGAAAGTGTTAGAGCATAAATAAAGTGATATAGGTATGTAGTGATTAACACTCACTTTGATGGCCTTAAGTACACAGTTAAATAGATAAAAAATATGCTTCGTTAGAGCATTGTGTGTGATTTATTTATTTGAAGTGTAAAATTACGTAAGAAACTATGTTTACCACAAAAAGCTTACTGAAGGCTTATACTCTGTTAGTTATTTCTATTATTACAATAATTATTACGTTGAGCGGACACAGTGAACAATCAATGTTATCTTTTGGGAAATGTCAGACAACATGTACGGTACTATTTATAGCTTCTCCTCAGTTTATCACCGTCAATACAACGATGACACACATACAAACGTTACCTAAAAGTGCAAGTTGTATATGTGTGTAGCACGTTGTCTTTGATGAGCATATTAGAAGTTTGAAGTTTTTAATTTGATGAGCCATTGCAAGATAAGATATTTACTCTAGAATATGTTACAAGGTTTAATCCCTGATAAGCACATAGGTATATCATTTTATATTTATTTTGAGAAGAAACGCTTTGATGATTCTGTCTTCTAAAACTACATAATGTATTTGATTTATTTCAAATGAATATTGAATTCTTGATATCTCTGTTTTCAAGATATATTCACTTATTTGCCATCGTTGGTTCCACTCTTTTTTAATCATGAGGAGATCCTTATTGATCCGTCCAATTAATCATTTTTTCTGAGTGAGTACTTGACAGATGCATACAACATGTTAAATACTTAATATCAGTGAATAAGTATTCACTGACAATTTAAATTGCAAATACGTAAGCATCCTGTGCATGTTCTTCTCTCCTACATATTGACAGGTCAGACTGGCACAAAATGAATGAATGGAAAAGCTTTTTTGCAACGGAAGTACGCAAAGATCTCAAGAGCAGTACTTTTTTTTAAAATTCAAGTTTCCGTATACTATTATGTAGACAGAGAATGTAAATAAAATACTCAACAAACTGCTTTCCATACATCATACTAAAATTTGCACAAAAGTCAACATCTCGTTAACCAATGTATCGATGTTTGACGAATTGATAGTAAGTAATTCATCATGATTTGGATAGTGATCACAATCGCCACAAAGGACAAAGTTTTGTAATGCTGTCGGTTTTTCAAATCACGTACTCATTGTTATGCGATTTTACTTCAATACGTGCTAATAATTCTATCAGAACTTATGATCTCTTGGATTATTGGATACACTTTTCTACGAAATCTTCAAAGCCTACAAAATTATGGAATTTCTGAGTAATTGACTATGGTTGGGGTAAATGTTATACATTCGTTGTCTGTCTGTTTTTTGTAATTGTAACAAAGGTCAGAAAGGACAAACGAAAAATGAATACTTTAGTATTGTCAAATTGAACGTAATAATATGCAAATGGTAAATCTCACAGAAATTCGTGAGGCAATCAAATGGAGTGAAAATATTTTACTCATTTGGGGCTGTTATTATTACTGATTTTATAACATCTCACTGGATTACAACTCAACAATGAATAATAAACTGCATAACAACTTTTGTCATAATGAAACCTCACCTCGTCACCTTCACGTTAACCTTGACTTTGGTATTTTTTTATTATTTGAAAGCATCATATCAAAAAAATAATAAAGCCGATGTTGCAATCTTGTTCGTACTACAATATATATAGTCACTACAAAAATATGATAATAATGACAAGAAATGTATTCTGAATCGTACGAGCATTTATTTTGCATAAAAGGCTTATGAAGAGCATAATTAAGCTGTGTGATGGTAGAGCGGTATCCAGTGCAAAAATACTCTTACTGCTGCAGTCAAACCAAGTTATGCAATGTTTATACATTCAATTTAGAGTTCACACATTACAGGTACAGAGGTACATTATGTAGATTTCCATTGTTTAATAGAAATATTATTATGTGCATAGAACGCTGGCATGCCAGGTGGTTGTCGCTGGTTGATTTTTTTACTTTGACTTGACTACTAACGATTGTGACGACTAGTCATTAAAAATGGCATGTATGTACGCAGCACTCCTTTCTTACAACAATTTTATGCAGCATTCACCCTTTGTTTTTGCAAGTTTGAAGAATGCTCAGCTAAGTTGTATTTTTATCGGATGACAAAATGTATAACCGTCATAGTATGTTCTGTTCGATGTTTTTTTTACTATAATGTATTTACTGCACAGTTAAAACAGAGAAACAAAGAGCATTGCCTACCAGCATCATCAACTACCAACAACGTTAAAGCACTTGCGTTCGCACGCGTGCGACATAATGTCTGTCATTTGCAATTACTTTACGTATACTCTTTTTGGCAGAACAATGGTATTTACTCCAATACAACAAGCTGTTTTATACATTTATGACAACATGGGAATAATAATGATCACACGAATTTTTTGGCTTTTCTTTATTCGAATGAAATGTCATTTTTATCTTGTATGCCTAAAGGCAGAGGTGGGTTTATAGAAATTAGCAGAACTTGAGAATGAGTCAGTCAAGTTGTTTTTCGAGTGGCTAATACTATTTTACAGCCAAATGGTATTATTTAATGCTTTAAACAAAGCAACTTATGTAGTTTGCTGATCTGGAATTATCATAAATTCTAAACCAGTAAATTCCATACTTAAACTGGATGTGCTCTTATATCATCATATCACGTGGATGGAGAAAAGTCTATTTTCGTCCCCATACCACATTAGCTTATTCCATGTCGAATAACAATTTTACACCCCCTTAATTAGAGCCGAAAATGCATAGTTCCCCAATTGGTTACTTGCTACTTTGCCTATTTAGCACGTTACATTATGTACAACGGCTAATTTGTAACCCTTTTTAATCTTACTTTTTTAACTGAATCATCACCGTACTAATTTGATCCTTTTTGCCTTCCAGTTGGTTTAAAGCAGTAAAATGATTGACGTTTAAATTATGTAGAGGATGACGCACCCATAATGACCAGGTAATCTGTGTGCCAATGGTCATCATTCATAACGTGAGGTTTTAGATGCATTTATCTTTATGTATTTACCGGTGAAATGAAACAACCAGTTTTGCTAGTGGCTGGTCTACCATAGTGTCACATTCTCATTTTTACATTCACACCTATTTTTAGACAAAAAGTTATAATGAAAGAAGAATAAAAAACGGTTATATACATACGTATGTACAAAAAACCAAACTGTCAGAAGCGCTTGCATCCACGTCAGCAGAATCTGCCGGCATGTGCGTGGGGTTGTCGTCAGAATTCTAAAATTGACTTCTATCTTTTAAGTGTGGTTAATGATCGCACATAAATGTGTACTTAACTTATATTTGGTGGCCACCGTGGTCATTTTAAAAAACTTCTTGTTCCGGGATATGTTTAGGATTTATCTGTCTATTCATATTGGCTACTCATAAAATATTGCGTACTACTCTCAAGTGTCGATCCAATTGGAGTCTGGGAATAATGAGATAGAAAGGAAGCAAAGCTGACATTTTTTTCTATTTTCAGAATACCGAACATCTCTTTGAAAATGCAACCCCTCGTCAG
Source organism: Coecobrya sp. COE2 (assembly GCA_027743765.1). Lineage (NCBI taxonomy): Eukaryota > Metazoa > Arthropoda > Collembola > Entomobryomorpha > Entomobryidae > Coecobrya > Coecobrya sp. COE2. The sequence continues at coordinate 9,810 of JAHZMV010003044.1, read as the reverse complement.
ATAGCATTTTGCTGCAGTTATAAAGCATTTACGAGACTTAGCAATCCGTCACGGTAATCTAAAAGTGGGCTACAGTGAATGGTGTTACTGCAATAAAACTTTTCTACAATTGTTCAAATCGCCTTCCCATGTCTTTATCTGCGTTGTAGATACAAACGCTATATTGCGTTTTCCTTCTCACAACACAATAATCCCTTGATTTTGATATATTTATTCTGCCTTGCAGTTTCATTTGATAGCCAAAAAGTAAGTCAGTCAGCCTCCACACGGTTTTAGTTTTTTTAACACTTAACATTGTTTTTACGAACCCCAGAAAATAATACTCAAATACTGACAATATAGGATGAATTTAACTAAACTAAAAAATGCTTTTGCAAGCGTGTACCATATTTACTCACATTTAGCATTGTGATAGGTAAAGTAGGAAAGAGGAAGATTTTACAATTAGAGAAGTCATAATCATAAACCAAAATGAAAAATTTATCTGAACGCAACCCAAAACAAAGTAAACAATCCGTTTGCTTCGTAATATTCGTTGTATATTTAATTTTTCGATAGTCTAATTTCATTATAAAAAAGATTCTTTCGGCAATTAGGCATTCGGGCCACGGTACAGTATAAGAATCTGCCTTGTTTCAGCTTGGGTACCTAAACAATTCGTTTATATACTGTAGCCTAATCATAATTCATTACGATATGCTTGCTTGATAGCGTGTATAATAGCGGTGGAAGGAAGAGCCCTTGTATTGCAATTGTATTGATATTTCTACATGTTACTCATCTTTTTCTACATTGCGATTTCAATTTAAGAAATTATATAAATTGCATAGCAGGTTTAGCATGATGTTATTTAAGTAAATGAATGTATACACCACCGGTGTAACACTAGTCCTTTCCTTGTTTCTCATGTTCATTCATTTTTGTTTGTGATTTTGTGATGTCAGGGGAATTCTGACAGAGTAGAAGACGGTGTTTTGATGAGCTCTTGCTGGCAACATGCCGCATAACAATTTTATTACCGGTAATCAAATATTCATACATTTATGTAAAATTTAGTTCTTCTACACGGCACTTGTAAGGTAAAATGGTATCCTTACACATTTTGACAATGAGCGCCCTACATGTGCTCATTCATAGACAATAGAGATATAGTTAGTTACAGAAAAGCATAATTTTTACGCAAAAACATTCACGATTCTAGATTTCCCTTGAAATTCCAATTGTCCCACCTTGTAATTCTCTTAACTCGTGATAATCTAAAATATTTAACGTTCCTTACGGAAAGTCAAATAAAAACACAAAACATATGCATGCATTTTAGATTAGGTATATTAGTTTTTAAATATGTTGAGTATTTTGAAATTAGCCATGTACAAAGTAGAACAGCCAGTGCTTCTTCTTTAGAATGAAGTTGACTTGCAAAACACGAGTTACATATCATATAAGTTCAGTAGAAAATTTTAAAATAAGTGATTTTTATCAGAAGAGTTAAAAAGAACATGAGAAAGGACGGATGATGATAAGGGACGACAATTATCCTTTCAGCAATTAAATGCAAAGCGTGTTATGTACAACATGAATTTAAATAAGTCAATGTTAACTTCTTTAAACAAGGACTTTAGCGTAATTATATTAAAAATGACAGTAATTTCATTGTCCTTTGCTGGTGTTCTCTTCATCTTCAAGCATTTTTGAAATTGACATATATGAAACTATACGAGTAACCACCGAATAACTCTTGTGCATAAATGAAAACTTTTTTATTTGTTTGCTCGGCTTGTCAAAAGTAATAGGTGAAATATATTAAAATTATTATAACCTGCTATTTGAAAACTTGACTTTGTAGTTAGTTGTTGGTATGCGCTAATGATTTAGAAAGAGCATTATTACAAGTTACAAATATTTGTATACCTAGTTGTATAAGAATTAATTTGGAAATGGGGAAATTGGTGGTAATACATCAAATCACATCAAACGATACGTTCTTGTATAAAACTCTTGGGTTTCCTATGAAATGTTTTAAAAAATAAAATAGAACATGAATTTAGAAAACTACACGGAAACTAACCGAAAAATAATTTCAAAAGCCATGCTGATTGCGTTTATTAGCCATATATAGAAAATAAAGCTCGTGCAATGCAGTGTGGAAAATTGTTTTAAGCTATAATATCTACCATGTACAAATATTAATTAATTCATAAATATTCGTGGTATATTTAATACTACATGATTTATAGTGGTCTGAATACATTCAATTCGTGGTCTAAAAACCATATTACATATATAGATGATAGAGGAACATTTTATTTTATTTATTGAATTATGGATAATTATAATTGTCATCAATAAATTATCTGAATTTACCTAATATTTAGATTGGGTTGAGCCATATTTTGTGAATGAACACATATGTTTTTAATTAATCAGTCCCAGTATAACTTTAATTTTTCAAACACTGTAGTGTTTGAAATACACAGTAATACAGTTTTATGATAGCGTGCAACGTGAAGATATTTGGAATTTCAATAGAAAACAAAGGCAAAATGTTGGAATAATACGATTGCTTTTGCCATACACTACTTTACTTTGTCAAAACTTGGTATCGTGCCTCCTACACATTTCGTTGCCTTTCATTAACTAAATTAGACCAGGTAATCCTTGTATTCAGCTTCAGGAAGTAAAAAACGACAAATCCTTCCGGTCGCAGTTACTTTCAAGTTCATATTATTGCTTCCCACTTCTCTCAGAAATAAAAATAATATGCAAGACATCTATGCTTCCTAGTATTACAGATCTAATCCTGCCTTATTTACTTAATCGCTGATCAAGGCTAAAAAGTAGTTGTCATTTTACCACTTGCCTTTGTTGGCTTTCTTGTAGCAGGTGAAGTAATGCTCTGTATCTGTATTATACAAGAGCGTAGCTTATTATTATGCAGACGCATAAGCGACAAGAAGCTGCTTGAATGTATTAGTGCTTTTATAGAAGCTTTAATTGCTCCAATATTTTCCGCTCTGCAAATTTTCAAGGAAAATCAAAAGTTTATTGTCCTACTACGTATCAAAATAGAGTTTAGATGCTAAATTCACAACCTTTTTAAGAGAATTCATATATAGGTTGGTCTTTTTCAATTAATCGGAAGGGCGAGCATCAAGGTTACATCATATATTACATTCGTGAAATGACATAAACTAACAGAATAAATATGGCAGTAGTTTGTCTTAGGAACTTTGCGCCTAATCTAACTATTAGTTTTTATATCGTTTATGAGTATGTGAGGACTTATGGGATTGATATACTGATATTCATTAATACTCATAGGTGCGTATAACATTTCGTTATAGCCATTTTAGATTTGACGTTCTGGGGTCTTTTTTCTAGTAAAAGTGTATCAGAATTCTCATCAATCGTGTATGCAAGTATAATGTAGCATGTGCTTGAAATGTGCTAGCATGAAATTAAGTCATTCGAAAGCGGATGACTTTAAAAGTTATCAGCTCAGCGGCCTGGTTACCAAAATGATAGTAATCAGTTTTAATCAGTTTAGCACGTAAGGTGCTTAAAAACTTGAAATTGTAAAAATTATCACTAGGACAAATCTTGTCTCATTCCGTCTCACAAGTTTCACACAAGTTATATTCAGGCACTGTTAACTTAACCTAGTTGACAAGATCTATCATATTATTTCCGTTTTCGATTTTAATACTCAAAATTTTAGACCACACAGCAGTTTGTCAGAACTCCCTCGTGTTTTATGTTTCCTTTGAGTACATTATGGTTAACTTATTGTGTAATGATAAAAAACATGTTAAAGGAAACAAATAAGTAATGCAGCAAAAAGTAGTTTGTCAACTCTCGCTATCCATTTTACTCAAAAAGTACCAACTACTTACATAAACGCGTACAACTGAAAGTTAAAACAATTTTAATGTAAATGCATTTTTGTCGGAGTGGCAATGTCTGTCACATATTTTTAGCAGACACTTATTGTTCAGTACTAACTCTATGAAGTCGTTTCCTTCCCGTCGTGCTCATATATTCCTTATGGTCATCATCATCATCAACATGTCCGTTAAAAGAAAATAAAGCATTAAATCATTCTTCACTGCTTCCCCTTACTTTAAACAAAACGCGTTGGTCTATACGCACTACTACAATATATCTCTCAACTGATCTCATTTGTGTGACAGTCCATTGCACCCATACTAGTTTACGCAGATATTTAAATAAATGTGCACCTCCACTTCCCTTTTGAACGGACACAACAAAATTTCATTTTTACATGGCATTAATGATATGACATAATAGAAAAGCGTTCTCCTTCCTTTGTTACGAACGGAACAGAAGTTGGGTGCATTGTTTTTTGTGTAATGATGATTTATGGTAACAGCGCAATCAATGGATGTCATTTAGTTCATTTTTATGATAGTTAGAGAGAAACATGCTGTACGGTAATAATGACTATGAGTTGGCAAAATAAAATCAAGAAGATCAGCGAAAATTTATTTATCAATCATTTATGTATAATATGGCAAGTTGATCACTGCAAATGTTCAATGAACTCGAATATGTAATAATATTGACTCGACTCGCATCGCTTTCTATTGCAAAGCAATACAATCTCTTGTAACATCTGCCAGCGTGATCTGTCTTTGCACAGCTTCCATTGATATTGGTGACACAAGTCGAGCTACTTTCGTTTCGCTTTTTCATCTTTTAATACAATGTAGCTAGGTAAGTTTAATTAGGGTAACACGAAAAGGAAAAACGAATCCTACATAACAATAATAATAATGATCAGGTTATATTATTATATATCGAGCAGTAAAAAACATAATTGCCGTACGTTTTTGGTTGTCACCACTACTACCAAACGGTAGAAAAAAACTAGTTACCCATTGATCTAAATCCTTAACGAGTAATCTATTAATTTTATGAGAATAGTTGTCAAGCCAGTATGTAGTTTAATTTTACACGTTTAACATGAGTGTACGCTATTCTTCAGCGCAGTCAGCTCAACTCGTGCATGGCATGTTTCCATAGTAAATTCTGCCTAAAAGAGATCATCATGACCACTTTAATGATACACATGGTGATAGGATGAGTAATGATTAACCAAAAATTGCAAATTTATAATTGCTTGATATTATGATTATGATCACAAAGTTGACGTAATCTATATTTTTTGAATTATAGTGTGGAAATCCAGTTTAAAGTAGTTAACATTCATAAAATGTTTCCTATTCTTGTTTAGTGTTCTTGTCAGTTGCACGTCCACCATTGACCATACCTATATAGGTAGCCATATATTAATGTATAAACAAGTTAGCAGAAATAAATGCATAAAATTTTAGGCAACTCAGGTTATTTATCGGACGCCTTGTGTTGCTGACATTACCCCCGTTTACTTCATTAAGTTTATATGCATCTAAATTTTAAATGTGCAAAATGTAAAATTAATATAATTAAATTAAATTGTTTGTGACAGAACATATAAACTTTCTGCTTAAATGAGTCGGTCTATAATTCCTGCTTGTTGACCATGCTACGTTGAATGGTATAATTTTGTATGGTAGACGGTAGAATAATTTATTGCTTTCATCTCCAATGTTTCTTTTAAGAATGAAGATGAAAGTTTACTTCTCTAAGGAGCTGAATAGGGAAACATGAAACAATTGACATATATACAAGTTTTTTACTAATTTGTTTCGTTTCTCGCATGAATTTTGGTATGCCCAATAATTACTCAAGCCTATCATCATGAATCATGAATGGTGGGTAATGGGTAAGGCAAGGCCCCCATCAGTGCAAGTTATGGAACGCTGAATTTTCTACTTTTTGAAATGTACAGTATAATTCCCATTACTTTTAAATCCTCCTAATTGACTTGGAAGGAAGCAACGGTGCTTGATTTTCTTATTTTATACAACACTACTGAATAAGAGCGGACGCTCGGACTTGTGGTTAATTTAATTTTAAGCAACACGCTTCATGGTAACTTTAAAACCAGTACAAGTGGGTAACAGAAATTTCCTTAAATCAAACATCACTTCATTCGTGTACTTTTGAATTGACACTTAAAAACATTTAACAAAGAGAAGTGGACATTAAAGGGAAGGAAAAATTGAAAAATAAATTCTGACAATACATGGGCATGTGCACACATTCTATTTATATGATTTTTATGTGTGAAGAAAAAGGTTTTATTTTCATTTATGATTTCCCTTTCTAATAGCCTTGCAAATTACTTCTTACATCTGACTGAGAAAAAAAGCACGAACATTCAAGCAAGCATAAAATACACAAATTTCCAAAAAAAAGATCAACATCTAAAAATGACGTGCACATGTATATAGAAGTGTATGAAAGTAGTATATCTTTTGAAAACGGTAACAAACAATTAAATGCATTAATTTAGCAGAAAAATGTGGTTAGTGCTTAATGCTCGATGTACTGTGCATCGACAATTAATGGCTACTTATACGTAACTTTGAGATTTTTTCGTGTGAGATTCAAATAATCCCATATTCCTTGCACAGCTTTCAAAAAAAGAAGACGGATTTTTTTTCAGAAAAAGGAAAACATTATAGCTTTATGATGCATCAGCTATTACACACACCATAATTTTTCGCGACATATGTAACCATTATATTATATTATCGCTATTTGAAAATCGTTTAGTTATATCCACATCATTACAAAAAATTGCAGAACGTGCTTAATGTTAGAGAGTGAAGATAGTGTTTACAATGATGAAGTTACTTTGATAATTTGTATGTACTTGCATAGTTGCATAGCATGTTTACTTTACAATGATGAGCATAGTACCAACCAGCTACAATTGTTGCAAACAATGTGAACACTCTTGTCTTGAAAACAAATTATCTTGAAGATATGGAATGGAAGCTGCAAGGAAAATACAAATAATTTTTATCATGATTTTGCTTCTTATTTTATGTTTCGATTTGAGCAAATTCGTTTTTGACTCTCTCTTTCTACTAAGGCCGGAATTTGTGTGATTGGATAACAATTTGTGAATTTTGATACTTTGTCATAATAATGTTTGGTTTAATAGCTTTATTTCTTAAAGCCACATTTTAGTGGGGTTCCGCTATTGATTATCAGACGGGATGTTTAAGAGAATTTAAAAAAGTTAGGATGAGATTTTTCGTACTTTTAATTATTGTGGATCTGGCTCGTTGTTTTCTGCATGGTCAAAAGTGTCTGCTTGGTATCTGACAATGAATATGCTTTTTATTTTGGTATTCAGAATTCATGCTCATATCCCAGCGTGCATCCGCTCCACTAACAAAGAAATTATAAACTACTGAAAGGCTTTAAATGAGAGTAGAAACATTTCAAGCATTTTAATTGTAAGTTCAAATAAATCCGTGTCCCTTAATAAGCAACACATTGACAAGGTCAACCATAATATCCTGTGAACTAAGATTTTGCATCTTAAAAATGGCAAGCAATAGAGATTTACTTTACTTGCCCAATGTACAGTAAAATTGCTCCGCGCCTCTATATTTTGCATCACATACCTTTTTTATTACTATTGCTCCTGTTTTGACGTATTTCGATTCAAATGTGCAAATTGCTATTGAAGTATTGTGTCCCAACAGGCGCGAATAAATTAAATATACACAGTTTAGACTCATTTACTTATAATTTTGCGTTTAATATTATTTTAATACTATTACATTAATTTTTCAAATACTAAAACGCTTTGAAAATATCTTAACTTATTTTGATTTCTTGATTTGCAGGATACCATTGGTTGTCATCTGCCAATCCGATTTTTAATTGATGAGGGAGAATTAACCAAGCCATTGCACATTACTTTCTATAAAGAATTCAACGGAATAACTCTATAGATGAATTACGCTGGTTGTACAACTGGGAATATAGTTTAAGGTAAGCAAAAGGGAAAAAAGGTTGCACAAATATATTAAATTCTGCAGTGTCGGCTTCATAAAATATATCTACTTTCATAATAATATTATGACTTGTGTGAACATAAACTTACACATGCACATGTTTATCTTAAACCGATTCCCTTTGTCTTCATATTTATATGACATTTTGTACATATATGGTAAAAAAATATTTCCATTATGCAACACCTCATCTATCACAGCATTAGAGGATGTTTAGGCTATGAAATGAATAGTATGTTTATATATTTTATGCAATGGCAATGACTTGATGACAATCCGTCTATTAATTGAGTAAACCACTTATTGAGCCACAATAATTGACTACATGAGAAGTTGTTCCTGAGGTATATCAGCATTTAAGCAAAACTTGCTGATTATTGTCATGCGTGAGTGAAAGTTTATTTTCTGGTCGTACAAAATTCTAACTAAAGCCATTATAATGATTGAACTAAGTAGTCGAGAAAACAATATATTCTTGTCAATTTTTCGCCTCTTGGTGTGTTATTATAGGTGGCAAATTCAATATAATAACAGCAGTTGACAGTTACATACAGGTTCCATTAGTAGAGGACCAAAGCCTGAAATTTTGTAATACAATTTAAGTATAATTCCACCGACGACGGAGAGGTGATGGGATCAATATCAGACATACAATTGCGATAGCATATAATACATATTGGATGCTTGCAATACAGATACATAATTGATGTGCAAAGACTCATTAAATTTTCAATTGCTTTATTGTCAATTTCCAATCAATGACCTGCATGAAATATAAGTAAGCCCAATCATGTATCCTGCAGGCAACTAACTACATGCCATCCAATTCGTTTATAGCAGTACTTAGCGTTCAACAATTATGTACGCGTTAAAAATAACACACTGTGGCCCAAACACCAACCAAATACAGTTCATTCAAACCCCACACATTTGCCATAACTGTATAATCTTAGGAGTGTAACAAAACTGCCACTAGCAGTAATTTTATTATCCTCACTTCAGTCACCTAATATTAATGAGATGTGCATAATGTGTGCATTGTATGTATATTCCAAAATCACTTTGGGATATGTTGCGTTCTCAAATTGTTTCGTTTACTTTTTTTATTTTATTACATAAGTAAAACGTCGCAAGTATTCTGGCAAAATGTCTTATATTTACAATCTTGCAAACATCACAGAAGCTCCTGCACACCTCTCTAGTTATCCTTTAGTATTTGCATACGCTTGCATGCCCAGCTTCTTTGATTCTTTTGCATAAATAAAGTTGTGATGATGATGAGATATGCGTATGCACTCCTGCAAAATAATAAACATATTGTGCTTCATCCAAATTACATCTTTCATCTTTTGATATCAATGATTATGATCAGTAACCTATTATAGAGTATAGAGTGATTTACTTTTTCACAGGAAACATGCATTTTTTAAAAATTTGAGAACCTAAATAAAAAATAATTTATTATAGTATACGTATTCAAGATATAGGCATGTTAGTGTTATTTACGCCATATTATAGAAAAGTAGGTAGGCATATTAAATTCAATATTGACAATAATGCAAGCCAGCAGGATTTTTATTTTTATTGTTACAATTACAGCTCCCACTGGCATAAGATTTATAGGAACAGGATGTGGAAATACGAAATGAAAAAATCTGCGCAGGGTGTCCTATAACTTCAAGTGCTCTGATTTTCTTGTTTGTTCTTTCGCTGTTTGAAGAAATTGCCAAATACAGTTTTTTGCACATTTCAATCCAAGGAAAACTTTTGTAGCCTCATTCATGCTCATTGGCTTACAAACTAAATCAAATCATTATTTCCGTTCTGCACTGCCAAAATGTAACCCACATCGCACATAAAACATTTATCG